>OOFB01038883.1:1279-11279 GCA_900323305.1 Trachyrincus murrayi
CATGCATACCTTGCACACACACATGCACGCACACACATGTAGACATGGGTGTGACACACACACACACACACACACACACACACACACACACACACACACATACATACATAAATACATAGATACATACATGCATGTTCATACTTACATGCACATGCGGAGGATTGTGGGGACTGTGGGAGACAGTGAAGAAATGTGCTATAAATATGCAATATACAAATGCAAATCCCTGCGAGATGGTACTACCTTTCTCGTTTATTTATGCTATTTATTTATTTATTTGTAATAATTGGATTGTTAATATTCATTGGAAATGGTTTTACATGTTCGCTCTCGTTTTTTCTTAGCTGTTGAAAACGAAATGGGACTGAAATAGTTTCTGAACGTGATGTTCCCTGATGCTGATTGACGCAGGCTGGAAGTGATGAAGGTGAGAGGAAGACATAATGAGTTGGAATAGTAGTTATATAGTAGTTATATCAGAAGTCTGAAGACATAATGAGTTGGAATGTTATATCAGAAGTGTTTTTCCATTCAATAATAACAGGGAGCTGCTTATACATACCAGCTTATCCCAAGATGAGATGTTTCTTTACTGCTATTCTCATGATCATTTACACCTAGATCCTCTTAAAGATGAAAGCTCAAAGACGTCAAAATCCAAAGCATTCTTTATCTCCTTAAGAATGAACTGAAACCTAACTTTAAAACTGTTGGTTTCTGGTGATTTTCCTTTTACGTCCAAATGACCATTATTTCATTATACGACTGACAGTTATGGACCACAAAATGTTCCCATAATCCCCAAGCACCCTTTGTGCTGGGACTCAGTAAATCAGTCTGCCATTAATTGCCAATGTAACAGGGTTCCTGGCAGTGCTGTTCCTGTGAGTGTCTATCCACACAAACATGAGCACACGGCAAATCAATAAAGCATATAACAACGCTGAACATTTGTATGGTCATTGCCAACAATATTTAGCTGCATTTCGGAAATACAGATTTTTTTTGTTACGTAGATTGAATTTCATAATCAGAATTCATTCAAATTAATTGTACTTCACTGTCTTCTAAATTTCTTATTAAATCTGTAGCTTCTGGACTGATTATTTGATGACAATTTTTTTTAAATCAGATTCTATTGTTTTTGCTTATCTCCTGTGGGAAATGTACTTATATATTACATTACGTAGGCCTAATTCAACATTGAATATTAAAGAATTGAAAATGCAAAAACACAACAACAAAAAAGGAAATCCGATAACACTCGGTAACAAATAATGTATTAAAGAATACTGATTTACAACAGTCTGTATAGTGTTTCTACCTCGATGAGCAGAGGAATCGGTGGAAAAAACAACGCTGACATCTCGCGTGAAAGAACGAGATTCGCCCGCGTTAACACGGGTTGGAAACCCCGTCTTACCCTCTTCCCTTCGCTGTCCACAAGCAAGGTAAACGAATGTCTCTCATCCCTTCAATGTTTGGTTAAAAAAACCTGATAATTCCGTTACTATTTACCACCAAAACATCACCGGGTAAACAATTAAATGCTGCTTTACAACGGTGATTTTTGTTCGGGTACATAAGACTCGATTGTGAGCCTTTAAAAACCTATTTCTTGCATGTTACGCTCACATTCCTACTCGTAGTGATGGCCGCCCCCATGGCACCCAGCGAGGCCTGCTAGCTCGCATGCTAACTGTTGTATTTTAAGTGCGGCTTAACTGTTATGTGTTTGTAGTGGAAGGTTAAAGGTTTTTGGTTTAGATCTGGTCGTTATTTGGGGGACGATTTTAGCCAAACTTGGATCAGTCGGCAAATATGAATAGCGCTATGCTAGGTCCGGTAGCTAAACGCTACGTCCAGACATGCTGCTGAGGCTACCGACCATCACTCACTCACTCACTCACTCATTAATGCTAATGTCCCTCCTGTCATCTACACCTGGAGTGAATGTTTGGGTTAATTCACAGCTAGAGGAGGAGAGAATAAAATAGAGAGAGAGAGATAGTCAGAAAGAGGGAGAGAGAGATAAAGTCAGAAAGAGGGAGAGAGAGACAGCACATGTTAGCTAATGTGATCTTGTATAGCCATGGCTCTCTGGTGATCAGTCTTACAGTCCTATTCGTCCTAGAGTCAAACTGTTGAACATTTTAAGTACTTGTTGAGAAGATCCTAAACTTGCTCTTAACACCAATACATATCTATGTAAACTATTGGTTGTTAACTAATAGAATAACATCTCTATAACATTGTCCTCCCTTGCTTTAGAATAGACGCAAAGCTCAACGCAACACTAAAATTAGTACTTTATAGACAAGTTGTGGACTTAATAATAGGCCTACTACATGTCTAACATGTAAGCTTTAGGTTGCTCTTTACTGCCCTTGAATTGCTACGATTGGTTTCTGCATCTCTATTTTACATTATATATTTGAAATAACATCCAGTTGATGGCCACCAATGTTTCAAGGCCTGACCTAGACAGCAGATGCATACTAAATGGGCATCTTGGAGTACATCCCATGGATGTATTCATAGAGCTCTGTATTAACTAGCTGTGTCTTAACTGGGTTAGACATTGTTCTCATGTAAACGACACTACATGATATCTGACAATTGAAGTTCAGTTGTCTGAGGCAAATTATTTATTCTGTTGAATACATTTTGACTTCCACGTTTGCCATCATAGTTGTGAGTTGTTAAAATGATTTGATTAAAATCTAAATGTGTTTCTATTGTGTCTCTTCTAGATGCCAGGTGTCACAGTGAAAGACGTTAACCAGCAGGAGTTTGTCCGTGCCCTGGCGGCCTTCCTGAAAAAGTGAGTGTCTGGCTCCTACTGCACTAGCTGGCCGTTGAGAAGAATCCATGTAGATGGTTGGAATGGCAGGTTTTCCCTGAAATTACAAATGTCTCTTCCCTCCCCAGATCAGGAAAACTGAAGGTGCCAGACTGGGTAGACCTTGTTAAACTGGCTAAACACAAGGAACTGGGCCCCAGTGATGACAACTGGTTCTACGTCCGAGCTGGTAAGTAAAGCCTTTTAACGCTGTTTGCGTGACTAGTGGCGATGAGGCGTTTCCTGGTCTTGCGTTTTGCAGAATATTTGGAAACCAAAGCTGTCTTAAAGTGAAACACATTAGGAAAATAACAGCATCTGCCAGGTTACGCAAGATGAAAAGTGGTTATTGGTAACTGCACCTGGATGGCTGTAATAAAGCCCTGTGGACAGTCGAATGACCTTGCAACTGCTGTTGAATACGGCACTGCAAGCACAGGCCAACTACAGGCTCGCTGTGACCCGAGGTCTACACATTTCATGTGAGACTGAAATGTAAAGGATGCATATTGAAGCACAGGTATACAAGTGTCAAAACACACATTCTGTTGCGTTGAACAACCCTATGCTGCAGTTTTGATCTCATGCTATATTGCCACATAATTTCTCACTTACAAACTGTTAATAATGGCGTAGTACTCTGTGCTTATGTTTATGGAACATCGTTCATGTTAATTTGTTGGTCGTCAGTTGAGCTTGCCAATATTAAGCATCCTTTTCTTGATTTGTTTCCCTCAGCATCCACAGTCCGCCACTTGTATCTTCGTGGCGGTGCTGGCGTTGGCTCCATGACCAAGATCTACGGTGGCCGCAAGAGGAACGGAGTGTGCCCCGCCCACTTTAGCGTTGGATCCAAAAATGTGGCTCGCAAGGTCCTGCAGTCACTCGAGCTGCTGAAGATGGTGGAGAAGGACCCCAACGGGTGAGCCCTGTTTTACTGCTCCTGTTATACTACAGTGTTACTCTAACCGTACCACAAGCGTCATGTTCCTGCTTACCCAGAACTGTCTGAACAAACGGTCTACCTCTTGGACAAACTTCTTCCAATGCTCCTTTAGTAGCAATGGAGAGCACTTGGGAAAACTGTGTGTGTGGCTCTTCTTGCTATCAATCATTGACATCGGGTTAAAGTGTTTATGCGAGCGTGATGTCCTCAGGTTTAATATTCTGTGCTGGGGTTGGTAAACGTCGTGCCACACATTATTTCAACATGAAATGCCATACTGTGTTGTGTATTGCAGAATGACTAGTCATGTGGTGTGTGTATTTGATTGCTTTTCACCCTAACATCTACTCACTCAACTTCATTCATCATCGTGTGACTCGAAGCATCCATCCACCCCTATCTCTACCCCTAGCTCTCATTCAAAGCTCTTGACACCACTGAAGTATTGGCTACCGTGAGACAGTCTGAAAGACATCAGGGATGTACACAACTAATGCATGGACATGTAGCCAGCCCCCAAAGGCAGGGTGTCACCACAGACTTTGAGGGATGGGTTCGGAGAGGGCCGAGTCACTCGTTGGGCAGCTGGCCGACAGGCTAATGCCAGAGTCTAGCTGCATCAGTTGTGCAGCAGTCTGCAGAAATTAAGTCGAACTGTAGTTCATTCAAACTGTTCAATGTGTCCATGACAAAGGAAAGGACAAACTAATTTAAACTCTGTTGGTGGTTCACGGCTAGAAACTGTATGCCGTTTTATCTCCCATGCCCCATTGAAAGAGTTACGTTTGTGCATTGCTTGTTCATGAGTCAAATGGTGAATCTTTTTCATTCAGGGCCATTTTATACATATATATATTATGTGTGAAAATGGCAAAAATATGCAGCTCGTACATGTAGCGGCTTTTCAAATTAAAGTTGATTCAATGCAAGATTTTGAATTGGTTTCTAATTTGGTGGCCGATTTCCTTGACAAGCGTATAAAATGGTGAATTGATGAGTCTTTGTATGAAGCATGTACATTAAAGTTAATGTAGCAGACAACACATTATGTATTGCTTTTAAGTAGTGTAAGATTGGCTGCAATTTTCATGTTCTGATTTTTCATTGTTTCTCCTCAGTGGTCGCCGAGTAACCTCCCAGGGAACCAGAGACCTGGACAGAATCGCTGGCCAGGTGAGAAAATGCTTTGTCCTAAGGACTGTGCTCTTGACAGCCCTGAAACTAGGCCTTCTACTGCACTTTGTCTTGACTAGAGAAAGTTGCATTGCGGGATGCAGATTTTATTTGGGACAGTAGAGACCAAGTCCTAAATATTAAATAATCCCTCATCCAAGCTTCCTAAAACCGTTAAATCCGTTTTGTTGCCCCCGAGTGAAACTTGTACCATGTAATATTTAACACGGTACATGAAGGCAAGGCTGGCCCTTTACCTCCAGTTGAACCCTGGGCTCTGCCAGTGTACCTTAATTGAAAAGACGGGGAGGAACATAGCCCGTGTAGGTACCGTCGAGGCAGCTCCGCCTGTGTAGAGACTTGAATAATACATCAATATCAGAACCCTGCAGAAGTGAGTGACATCCTGGGTTCTTGCTGGCTCTGCCAAGGTTGTTTTTCCCCTGCCGGGCTGTGTCAGCAGTGTGCTCGTCTGCAGTTTTTATCTGAAAATGCAGACCCACTCACAGTGGTGCCCTGAAGCGGGTCCGATTAAAACATTCTACTGGTGCTTTGATACCGCCGCCTAGCATGACATTCTGTGGACCTGTCCTTGAGCATTTGTCGGGCGTCTTTAGTCATCCATGCAGAATGTAACTCTGCTTTCTCAGAGGCCAGGTGACCGGTACAGAGCAACATGCAGCCTGTAAAGACATCCCGCCGTCCAGGAATAGCTAAACTAAAGTAAACTGGAAATGACTGTTGCTGGCTGTCTCCAGTCAGAAGACGGGTAGAGGCGGCGTGGTGAGGCAAGGGTAAAAGGGGCGACCACGAGAAGAGAATTTCATGCTTGGCAAGGCTGCCGTATGGTCCTGGTCCTCTCGTTCACACGCGCTAGTGAGCAGTATGAGAGGACTCAGGCCACAGCACAGTCCTGCTGCACCAATCTGGGAAAATCCATTGTTACTGAAAGTTGCTTTTGTGTAGTTTGACATGTAAACTGTATTTAATTGTTTTCTTTTCTCTTCACAGGTTGCAGCTGCAAACAAGAAACCTGTTGTTGTTGTTTAAATAAATCTTTTTGGAGAAAGTGAAAGTGTTTTGTCCATTTTCTTTTGGATAATTTTTATTGGAAGTGATTGCAATGAAACTACAGTGGTGAGCGTGGTGTTACAAGGTCTTTCAAGCTTCATACTTGTATAGGTTTGACCTTGTTAAAGCTTTTAGTGCAGTGTAGACCACATTGAAAAGCCACCTAGTGGAGCTCTGGCTATCGTTTAACATCAACCTCCTGAAATGGTTTTCAGGCTTTGTTGAGCCGCCTAATCCTGTACTGCAGTTGGTTTGAAACCTTGACGTGCGTAAACGCTGGACGCAGTTCCAAGAGTCACTGAAATTGAACAAACATTAGCTGTCAAGGTAAATTTCTCATCGGCATAATGTTTCCCGTTCGGCTATAATTTAATATAATATGGCCGCTGAACGGGGAATAAAACGGTGACTTATGGAGTGGCGCATTTCTCTGGTGTCGAACAAATGAGGTCAGAGGAAGCGTGTTTCGGTACAACAGCACCACCTAAAGGCCTCTACGTGTTACTGCAGCACGTCGTTCATAGACAACCGTAGCGTTTTCCATAATGGCTCTTTCTGTTCCTACAGAGCTAAACACTTTTTTACACTTTCGTAGGTGTTCATATGTTATTTTTGTTATCTATAATTATACTTGATTTATAACCGCATCCGAGAGCTCTGACCACACCATAACCCAAATATAATTTTAGCAATTTGAATGAGTTTTTCCGACTAAAAGCTCACGCTTGTTTAAACAAGTTGCCCACGCTTGTGTTTTAGGGGGTATTTTATATGTCCTGCAGGGGGTGCCAAATCATATAGAATAATCCTATACGTGTTCCCGTCTTCTGCCCATTAGTAGGCTGCGATACGTTGCAGGCCTTCTACCTTTCACACCGCAAAGACGAGACGAACTGAGCTTTACCATTCCTTCTCATTTTAAAATGTAAACCAACAAGGCCAGTAATCCTTCTTTAGTGAAACATACTAAATGCACATGGCCATATAGTGACCTCCATTCCGTTCTTTGTGTGGCCCATGATGCACAACATTTAAATTCAGTGTCCTCTATAGCGTTGATCTTAAACCATTTCTATTGTCCCTTTTGTGCAATACTGATGTCCTCAACATTGTCTGTTTAATTCACGTAAAATGAAAAGCAACAGCCAGGGGGCTTTTCTTTTGGCAGACCCACGCTATTATTAACCTCTGGGTGTGTGTGTTGATCCCCAGCCAGTGAGCCTGCTGTGTTTACACACCTCTTACTCATTGTGTGTGTGTGTGTGCGTGTGTGTTGTACAGCTCCCACAATGCCAATGTGTTTATTCCCCTATCCAAATGTACAACTGATGTCTTTTTTTCGATGTCACTCATAATATAAACTCCATCAATTATTTCAGACTCCATGGACAACTTAATTCTGTCTATTACTTATTAAATCCTATAACTTCTGTGTGTGTGTGTGTGTGTGTGTGTGGCGGGCTTTCTCTAATTTATTCTTTTCCTCGTCTCCTTCCAATTCCTGTCTTTCTTTCCATTTGAATAGCAGCTGTTCCTGCACACCTGAACCCCTCTCCCCTCCCTGTTCCCCTTCCCTAACCCATCCCTCTATCCCACACAATCCCTCTAGCCTGTAATTTAGAGGAGCGTGAGCTGGGTAAACATGTCCTTGAGTGATAGGCAGAAATGTGTGGAATGCACGAGAGCTCTGCCGTGTTTGTGCGCTTGCTACCGCCAGTGCGTGCATGTGTCCTTGTGTCCTTGCACATGTGTGCATGTTTAATTGGGAGTTGATGTTTCCAGGAGTGTGCATGTTCTGTTTTTTTTTCCAGTCAATTTCGGTTGCCTTCTGTCAATTTGTGCAGCCATGAGTCATTGTGTACGTAATTATCAGCATGCTGCAGAAACAACCGCTATGGAACAATTAACAAATGAACAGCACCACATTGAGGCAGCCTGTCTTTGTCCCTATGTCACCTCCGCGACACGTAGGGGAGACTCAATTACACAACTAACAACCGCGCCCACACAAACCCAACACGCAGACAAACACAAAGTCATCGGTTGGGCCTGCAGGCCCCAGGGCACTCTCCCCCTTTAGAGGTTTAAATGTCCCCGCATTCCAGCACTAGCTATATTCAGTCCATGGATGTTTCCCTGGGAAGCCGACGCAGATAACCTCTGAGCGCTGATGTTATCCTAGCCTGGATAGGATCAGGCCCTGGCTGTCCCACGTCACATGGCCTGTCCCCACAAACACTAATGCAGCGCATTACTCAAGCTAATCTTTATTTAAACTTCCTTCAATGCACACCGACCAGGTGTGAGTGTTTTTAGGAATGTGTCCGCTGCTTGTTTAAAGTCATCTTCGTCATCTCAAGTGTAATGTGTTTTTGTTCCATCTTTTCCTGTGTTTTGGCGTGAGTCTGAGAAGTAGGTTGAGTGTATTTTAAGTCCTGAGTCTAAAATGGCACCCACACAGGGGTGTAGGGAGGTGAGAGTGTGTTGGGCTGTGGGACGTAGCGTCATGCCTAGTTTAGAACATTATCAGTCCCAGTGGGTCTGTTCCGGCTGAGTGATGGTGTGCGTGCGTGCGTGCGTGCGTGTGTGTGTGTTGTAGGTGGTTTGAGGAAAGTGACCTTAGTATATCTGTTAACATCACTGATTGTTTTACGGCCTCTGATGTGTGTGTATGTGTTTTTGTGGTCTGGGTGGTGGCTGTGCAGACGTGTGTGTGTGTGTGTGTGTGTGTGTGTGTGTGTGTGTGTGTGTTTGTTTTCTTTGCTCTTAACACTGAATCCCCCCCACCTGTCCCAGAGGGTGGGGGCGGGAGCACGATGACAGGCCGGGAGCAGATGCTGTCTACAAAGCCAGCATGGGGTGTGTGTGTGTGTGTGTGTATGGATATGTCTAGCGGTGTGTTTTTGTGTGAGTGAATCCCTGTGCTGTCTTCAACACAGAGGGAGTGAGAGCATTGGCTAGCTACTTGAGTGACAGAGTAGCTCCTGAGCTAGGTGAGAGTGATAGATAGGTAGAGGAACGTGTGCAAAGGAGTGTCTGCGTTTCATCATTTTAGGCTGTCTGGCTCCATCTCTGTCTTCTATTTCTTCTTTTGTATGTGTGTGTGTGTGTGTCTTTACCATGAGTTTGCCTCTGGGTGTTTGCCTGTCTCAAAAACATTCCAACTCGGCTGCTCAGACAGTAACTGAGATGCATGAACTTGGCAAACATAATTTGGACGTACCTGAATAACACCTCAATCACAGTGGATCACCTTTAAGTAAAAAAACATTCTGCTGCATGGACCTGCCAGCCCTCATCTTACAGGTACGTAATAAGAAAGATGAGACAGATGAAATATACGGGCAGCGGCTTGGGTTGGAAAACTGAGTCGGGAGAAACGTCTAGGTTTATTTTAGACCCGGTAATTCAATATACCATCAACAGACCTGGGAGTACAACGCTCTCTTATTAGCTCTCCTCGGGTCACTAGGCAAGAGTTCGGGTCAAGTGAGAGATAATTAAAACTTTCTATCGTCTCCACCTCAAGCCTCTTTCTTCTCTTCTGTTTACTTCATTTACCCTCCGCCCCCCCTCCTCTTCACATACACCCCTATTCTCCAATACAAACATCCTCCTGTGTTCCTTACACTTGACCTTAAAGCCGGCCTCTGTCTCGCCATCCTCATCAACAGCCATCTCCCATCTGACCACCTCCATACAAATACTATCACAATCTTACTTAACCCTGCATGTCTGGGGTTAGGCATCTTGTAGTTTCTCAAGACAGAAGAAGTGGCGTGTGCGTTTTTTGCCTACACGTCTGTACTTTGCCATATTTTAACCGGATCCAGAAATCACGAACCGGATCCAAGGTATTTCGACCAATCACTACGGTGTTCGTGAAAATGTAGCCCCCCCGGAAACATAACTGAGGCAGGAGGATGATACAGGTAGGCTGTGAACCTGGGGTATCGAACCCAGTACCT
>OOFB01038896.1:17779-28554 GCA_900323305.1 Trachyrincus murrayi
TGTGTCCATGCATATACAGTACCTACCATCCATTTGTGTCTGAATAATAACCTCTTCCTCCACTGCTTGTCTTTGTCCTCTGCTGCGGTTGCGATGTGTGTGTGTGTATGTGTGTGTGTGTGTGTGTGGTTGTGGTGTGTGTGTGTGTGTGTGTGTGCGTGGTTGCGGTGTGTGTGTGTGTGTGTGGTTGCGGTGTGTGTGTGTGCGCCTGGTTGTGGTGTGTGTGTGTGTGTGTGTGTGTGCGTGTGTGTGTGTGCGCGTGTGTTTCCAAGGTGTCTATGCGGGCGCGGCTGGGCCGGGGCGGGGTGCACGCACGACGTGGACGAGTGTGAATCTGGGCCTTGTCTAAATGGAGCCACGTGTCAGGAGTCAGCGGCGCCGGGGGACTTCTCCTGCACCTGTGCTCCCTTCTTCGCCGGGCCGCACTGCAGCCAGCCCCACGACCCCTGCGACCCCGCGCACAGTGCCTGCCTGCACGGCTCCACCTGCCTGGCACGCTCGGACGGAGCCGCCTCCTGCAGATGTCCAGCTGGTGAGACCGCAGTAAACACTGCAGCCCGGCCGCCGCCGCCGCCGCTAGCCCCCCCTGCAGATTGCACGCTGCCTTTATATTTCTTACTTTAGCCCACTTTAACAGTGTAAGTGTAATCTATACCCTGTATACTTATAGTATAGTAGTGGATGAGACGCGATACTGTGGCACACACACACACACACACACACACACACACTCGCTGTGTAAAGCGTTTGGAGTGGCTTGAAAAGTGCAATGTAAATGCAATTAATTATTATGACTATGATAATGATATATATTATATATATTATATTATTATTATTATATTATATATATACCATATACAGTACATATGGTGTTGATATACACACCATATACTTGTGAAGGCCTATATATACACACAATATACGTGTATATAATATACATCATCATACATCAATTTTTTTTTGCATTTAGTTCTTAACGCTTGCATTTACCACTACATTATTTACATGAAGTACAGATGTAAATTATATTAACATGAGGCAAGAACAATTTCAAATGAATGCAGGCTATTTTAAGCATTTTGTTGAAAGGTTTTCTTGTATTTCTTGTCGGGGGTTTAGACTGGGGAATTAGTACTTCATGTAATGTGTGTTTTGTATAATTGTGTTTATTTTAGTCACACTCCACACGCCACTAAAGAGAATGCTACATGATTGTAGATGGCTCTGTGTTGTCTTTCTATTTTATTTATTTTGCTTTATCTTCATCATCTCCTCACATTGTCTGACTGGCATCATTAGAATAAGTGAATACATTTGGGAGGAAAACAGTTTTTTGGACCATCACAGTTGGACCATCTTGTTCAATCACACTCATCATGTTTAGCCATGCAGTTCTTGATAAAAGCAGATTGTTTAACTACTTCTGTTCGAGGTCGAACTGAAAGAAAAGTAGCGCCTCAAAATGTGATTTACATTAGTGGTGAATTCTTGGAGATCAAGCAATTCTCTTGAAAACTAACGTTAAATAACAAAATTGGACTGATGAAAACCCGAAGAACGTATTGCCGATGTGTTGTGCAATAACATTTTCCTTTAATTATGCAGAAGCAGCCTTGCAAGATCTATTCCCCGTCTAAACAAAATCCCTTTCTGAACTACACTTTGATTCATAACTAAAACTTTTTCCTACAACCTGACAGGCCAACAATACTTTCCTTCAAGCACTTACAGCTTGACTGAGTATTATGCTAATTGGAATGCATGCGAACGCAGCTCTAATATAAGTCTTTTGCCTCATTAAAGTTAATTTAACGGAAAATCGCGCTGTATCTTTACACTAATGAATTGCTTATAAATTAGATTAGAAAAAATGCAGGAACTTTAAATGGCCCTAATTTATGCTTTGCTTCGGGAAACCAAAGATGCAGGCTGTATATGGGCAACTCGAAAGTCTGACCTAGCTGAATAAAAATATGATTCGATATCCGCTTAAATCGGAACTACAGTCTGAACAAAAACAAGACACCTCTCCTAAATGTCTGTTCCGTATGCTGTCCGTGTTTGCCAAGTCTCATACAAACATGTCACGTAAGGGCACAGCATTATGTTCACCCTCCTTCATTAGCAGTTACTCCTCGGGTCCTACAGATCACAGGTGCATCGGTAAAAACAGACGTTAACCGCATACTCCTTAAAGCGGAGGCCTGAATCACGCCGCTGTGCCACGTCAGTCACCGCGAGAAAATATACCAATTAGACCACACGTGCATAACCACACAGCAAGGCGGACCAGAGATACTGTATTGAATAGCAAGCTAACCTTGGCGCTCTTGGCTTTATACGTCCAATTGACTCGTTTCATTGAAGCTTTTCTGGTTTGTTTATCATCGTTTTTGGCTTTGCGCTATGACCTCTGACGCAGCGGCAGTTACCTTTCTTTTCACGGTCTTGTGGAAAACTTTTTGTGCTTTTCTCCCTTTTTAGAGGTGAGACGCAGGCAGTTAGACGAGTGGTGTTAGGAAGAGAAGGAGACACTTTTAGACTGTCTGACTACTCAATTTCTCCCTTGCTCTCCTCACACACCTGCTCCTCCAGACGTGCATATGCATACTCATGAGCACGCACGTGTGCGCACGCACGTGTGCATGCGCGCACACACACACACACGTACGCACGTGCACACATGCGCACACACACACACACACACACACGTACACGCGTGCACACGTGCACACACACACGTACACACGTGCACACACACTCGTGTACACATGCGCGCACACACACACACACTCGTTCGTCCATCATAGCTGATGATGACCACGGCGCGTCTCATTATGTTTGGTTTTGTAAAAACTGACATACCTCCACAATTCTACTTTTCAAAGGCAACGTGAAGTCTCAGTATCGTCCACAAGCTACGAGGAGGGAGAATGCTTTTTTTTCATTTTCCCCATTGATCACTTAATACTTAAAAAAAAAAAGGTGGCTACTTAGCATCTTAGCATGTTGGTCTTGTCGCTTGCGTCAAATTATTAAGCGGGTTAACACACTTTAGTTTTACCTAATGGTGCTATCTGTGCGGAGATGAAAAGATGCTGGGCTGATATAAATAGAGGGTGAGCTACAGAGGTCTTTCGTGAGAGAGAGGGAGAGGAATGGGAAATGAGACGCCGGCTGCATACATTACAGCGGAGAGCTGCGCGTGGGCCAGGCCGCTTTCTCTTCACGCGAGTGTTGTGACTCACCGTGCGATTATTATGCACGGCGAATCCGAATCGTCGTCGCCAGGGCTTCGCCAAACACAGAGCCATTACAACCGCTGCTGCACGTTGTTCTGCAGGTTGTTTTAACTATTAGCTATTTAGCGTACGTTGTTTTACAAAGCCCTGCTATTGTATTCCCAGAGCTAATTATTCTTTAGACTTTTTGGGGTTGTTTTTTTTTACTGACACGGTGCAGTCTTTTCACTTGTGACGAATAACGTCTTTGAATTTTATAATCGCATTCAAATGCGAGTTTGTATAGTCTTCCAAATCTGGCAACGTTTCCCTGCCAAGTGAAGGTCCACCCACTCTCATGTTAGCTTTTGTATAATCGTAATAATGAGTTCATGTTTTTGAATCATATATCGAGAATATGCAAACCTTGGACAATTTAGAAGGGTTTAGTTTGTACTATCACGTAGTTCCTATCTGTACTATTAAGCCGTAAGCCCAGTATGATAGGGTAGCGTATAAAAGTGACCAAATACTGAGCACTTCTCCATGTGACTCAAAGTCAGCCCAAACGGGCGGCCATTAAAAACTGCTGTGAACGATAATCTCCTACATGAAGACCGCAGTCAGGAGGCCCAAGTCATCTCGTGTGGCCAGCACAGATGTTCCACTTTCCTTCTAATGAGCTACCCTCAGCGGGGGGGTGGATGCCAGTGCTGATAGAGGAGCAACCAGGAACGGTTGGGTCAGGGGCTGAGCTCCGGGTCAGGGTTAGAGGGGGCTATTGTCCTACAACCACTAGTGTAGGAAAACAAACAGCTGCTGTGTAACACCAGCTCATTTATTCCCGTTTGTGGGTATTTATGTCCTTACCGCGATGGATTATGTACAACTTTATTTATTTATTCTTTTAGCTCAAACGTTTAGAGAAATATGACTACCAAAACAGGATCTTTAATGTGTGGTCTCCTCATAAAGACGTTGTTCATGCTACACGTGTATCTCAATCTCTAAAGGTTGCCAAAAATCAACCAAAAATAAATAGCAATATATAAATAATATACGCAATAATATACTGAAACACATGACAAGTGGCGTTGATGGCATATAATGTGACATGAATTTCAATTACACTACATTTCCCCTTCACTTTGTATGACAAGGCTATTTTTGGAACAAGGCAGACAGAGTGTGGTTCTTATGGACAAGATGTTTGGATTATAATTCAGTTTTACAACTAGGCCGTATATCCTGCTCTGTATATCCTGCTATCCTGCTCTGGTGTGTCTGTGTCAAATCAACAGTTGCCATTGTTTGCCTGCACCGCATCACACTTTAAGTCAACCGATGTTTGTTTATTGCTATGATATTTGGTACATTTATTTACGTAGATTTTTTTTACCTGATCTAATTAACAATTTCCAAGAAGCCATTTGTCATGTTTGCCGGCACAGGGCAATCACACTGTCGGAATGTACTCAGTCATGCATTGTTACATGCGTTATTAGCATCAGATGATGGTGCATAACAAACCAATTAACTAACAATGTGTCGATGTGCCAATACACTACACAGTGTTAAGGTCACACAGTAAATACTAAATAATCATGTATTCATCTGATAGTGTACTGTGTTTAGTATGTGTAGCGTATATTCTAGCAATTATGTACATTTACATTTAGCCATTAAAGCCATTAAAGAGCTATAATTTGAGTGTAATTTGTAAAATAAATGCCATAGCCATCTCAATGGCAGAGAAACGTAGGAAAGGAGGGAGCAGAGAGGGAGGGGGCGTTTTTTTGGGATGTTTATTTTCAAAATCTTGCTCTCTTCTGCTCCTTTCTGGTCTCGCTCGCTCTTTTTCTAATCTTACCTACAGCACCTTTAAGCAGACACTTTTTATCCACAGCGACTTACACTAAATATAGTTCGTTCAGGAGCAGGTAGGAATTATGGCATCAAACACATGTGGATGTGCGATATATTTATATCCACACATAGTCTAGAGGCTTGGGACGTGTGTGTAGGGATCAGCTGATGTGGCTCTCCATACTTGGGGTCGTGGGAGGTTGCTGTAGGGTATAATCACCTGTGGTGGCACACCTTTGCACTAGTGGCGGCACATGGTTCGCTGGCTCGGAACATGCTAGTGGTGTTCTGGTGTTCTTCACACCAGTACAGTAGACCATAGGTTTCCAAACTTTTCAGCCCCCCGACCCCCAAAATAACAGTGCCAGAGACTCGCGACCCCCACTCTCCCCGGAGATGGTTGAAGCATACAAACGTCCGCACGCACACGCACTAATTAGGCCTAGGCTGTTCCAACACGGGCATAACAACAACACCAAAGCCTAACAACCATAATATTCATTTATGTAGTAATTTAATTTTGTAAAGTTAAACTTACCTAATGAGATTGGTGGGCACTATGCTTGGAGCACAACAAGTGTATAATACGGTGCTTCAGGAAAGGCTGCAGTAGACTGTAGTTTTTACTACTACCACGACCACTACTACTACTGCTACTGCTACTGCTACAAGGTTATAAAACGGGGTTAAAGGCTTCAGTTCTAATAGGATTCCTTCATGAATAATAATGTACAGTAAAAAAATACAAGTTAGTGTTGGTTAATTTGCCTTCTGGGTTTTATTTTAGGGAACACATGTTCGTTAAATTAAGACCTGAATTAAGATTAATGGCATAGTAGTGTACAGACATCAAAACCTCCTTGGTGGGCAAACATTGCTTATAAACAGCCTACTACTCGCAGAGTAGTAGGCTGTAGTAGACTCTACTCTACTGCGACTACTACTACTACTACTACTACTACTAATAATAATAATAAGCATTTTTATCATAGAAATACGAATCACAAATATAAATATTGTATATTCCATATTTGTATGCACCTTTCAATCCGTTGGTTATTCGTAGTGATATATTCAATAAGGATATACAGAGGAAATGAATTAATTTGAAAGTTCTCTGATGCTTTAAAGACTCAAAGTGGTCTGGGAGACCATGGCCCAGCCACGCTTCGGCTGAACAAATCTAACAGTGAAAGAAGAATGGAGGTTGTGAACTGGCATTTGGACGAGTTTGGTAGACTACTGGCCTCGGGAGATACACGCAGCCATGTACCAGAGATGTGTTTGAGCGATAAATGGTGTTTCACAGATGTTTTCAGAGAGAACTCTATGGTACTCTATGGGGCTAAAACATTCAGTGTGTGAACGCCAACATTGTTGGGTCAGTTGGGGTTGGGGGTTGGGTTTTTTTTAGTGACACAGAGTAGAAAAGTAGAAAATTCACTGAATGAATTTTGCACAGGAATCTCTCAAGAGTCCACAGCCTGCATGTAAGCATCCATGAGCAAGACGCCTAACCCTCCACCTGACAACCCCTCGCTTTTGGTAGAAACGTCTGCTAAATGACTAAATATTAACAGTAAATAGTAATTTGTGGTGGTTTAGATGCTGAAGGTGGAAGGAGTTGAGGCATATAGGTGTCCTGCTATATGCCTGTTTCCATATCTATACACATATAGGTGCCCTGTTGTATGCCTATCTCCATACCTACAGACATATAGGTGCCCTGTTGTATGCCTGTCTCCATACCTATAGGCATATAGGTGCCCTGCTATATGCCTGTCTCCATACCTATAGACATATAGGTGTCCTGTTGTATGTATCTCCATACCTGAGAGAGAACAGAACATTGGATTTCAGACCTGTTGTGGCCTAAAAGTGGGTCTTAGCAGGGAACCAAGTGGATTGCGGGATGTACATAATTTTTCCAAAATGCAAACCTACATGCCCCGTCTGTTTCATTTGATTAGTCCGAAGACTGAAAAGTAGAATACTGCATTCATGAACGATACGTGATAGAGAAACATTAAATCATCTCACTGTAGCGCTTATTTTACTGCCACAAAATATTTGATGCTGGCTGGGTCCTGGGCCAAAAGCACCTCCGCAGGTGGGTTGAGGGTGGGAGACGTTTTGGGAAGCCCTGACGAAGAGGATGAAAGCGTGGTCGAGGTGAGCCGGGACACAGCCAGGCTCGTAGGGGAGCGAGAGAGCAGATCTGTAGATCAAAAGGCCCGAGGATGCGGGTGGGGTGTGTGTGTGACGCTAGCAAGGCTACGGTAATGGAGTCTGGAGCACACGTAGGATACTCAGGATCAGGGTGGTGATGATGATGGCGACGTCTTGATAGATCTTCATTCTGTTTCACTGACAGCAGGAGAGCGGAAAGCAGAGAGGAGATGCTTTGACCGGAGGCGTCAAAGCATCAAACGTGTTTACGAGAGGGTCCGTGTTGGCAGTAGCATCTGGGCTAGGCTACTCTTAGATGAGCGTTGTACGTGTGTGTGGTAGCATGTTATCATCCGCGTATCACCCGGCATGACCCGGAACATGGAGTATGATT
The DNA here is from genome assembly GCA_900323305.1 of Trachyrincus murrayi. Classification (NCBI taxonomy): domain Eukaryota; kingdom Metazoa; phylum Chordata; class Actinopteri; order Gadiformes; family Macrouridae; genus Trachyrincus; species Trachyrincus murrayi. The sequence goes on from OOFB01038896.1 coordinate 25,430, forward strand.
CAGGATGAATCATATAAATGAATGAATAAAATGCTCTAAAAATAATAGCTACCATCTGGTGATGACTCATGTTCCGATTATTAATATTACGGAAATGCAGTTTCAACCGCATACTACTCATTCACGATTTAACCGACGAAAAGAAAAATACATGGGAAGACACGGACTTGTAGCAGGACACGTCATTTCTTTTTTAGTTAGTTTTTCACACCTGTTAGTGTGCCACCTGTTAGCACACACATACACACGCACTGACAAATTAGTGCTCAGCACAGGTCCAGGCAGGAGCTGTGACAGGTGAGTCAAGTCGCAGGTTTTACACCAGCGTCGGCAGCGCTACAGCTAGCGGTTGGAGCAGCTGCGGAGGCTGTCGGAGCCAAGTATTCTTTACTGTCACGTAATAGGCGATATCTTCCCACATCCGACCGGTGCCGTGTCACACGCGGTAATCACCCCGCTCTCGCAGCTGTTGCCCGCCGATCGTCAATCAAAACTAAACTGCGGTGGTACAGTGTTTGCAGTGTGTTTAAATGCCAGGGTATTTATTCACCTCCACACCTCCACAGTAACTTCCCCTGCTGTCTTGCACACACAACAACTCCATGCTAGGCTGTGTGTGTGTTCTTTTCCCTCCCTCTTGCCTTCTGAGTCAGTTTTTAATATGAATAATGTGAGTGGTGATTTCATCTGGGATTTTGCAAGAATAACTTGGTTTCTTTGAGCGGCGGTTTGGAAAATATATATATATATATATATATGTGTTCAGGGTTTAGGGTTACAACTGCTTCCATAAGTGTTACATCATAGTATGCAACCCGTGTTTTTTTTGGTTTCGCCGCGTGCATCGGGAACGACAGCTTTCAGTCGTCATGGCAGAGGATCCCACTCTCTGAAAAGAGTGCCGTTCGAAAAGCCAACTCCTCACTCTTAAAACAAAAGACAATCGCTCACGTTTTTTTTTTATTGAAACGCCCATCAAATTTAGCTCACAACTCACACGGGGGATCACCCACAGCCCCACCACCACCACCACCACCAGGACCACCACCACCACCCCTTCCACCACCACCACCACCACCACCACCACTACTCCTCCTGCTCTGTTCCTCGGAGACATAGTGTGTCAGGAGCAGTGATCACACAGCCTCAGCCAGATGATGGAGTGGGTGTGCGAGCGTGCGCCTTGGGTATCCCTCTCTCTGTACTCTGTCACGCAGCAGCCACAAGTCACTGCTTAGTGGCAGAAGATGCATTACGTCGCGTTGACATTCGAAATTGTCCCCGAGGTACGCCACCATTTCTGTGAGTGACAGCTCGGCCCGGGAGAAGCCGACGCCGTCCCATTTTTCACCAGGCGCCGTGCGCTCTCCGCGGTGTCTCCGTGCCACCGAGTCCCACCCGCTTGCGTTTCCCACGACGCAATGGGCATGATTTGTCGGTCATAATCTCGCCTTTAACAGTCACTTTTTTCCACTTGAGGGGGGTGGATGGGTGTACTTGGACATCTTGTTTAATGGTAGCATACAATGTAGCAATATGTGATCGTCATATAAGCTAACAAATCTTCCACTTCTTCTTCCGCTTCTTGTAAGGCTGAACAGTGGTGTGTTAGCTTGCTTCAAATTGCTTCACGATATCTTCACGATAAAATCTCATTGTTTAGTTTTTTTCCCCCATACAATTTCTATTGATATTGATACGTCACATTCATTGGTCGGCTGTGAGGCAGAGCGAGAGCAGCTTATGGCTCAGACCATGCAGGCCAGTCATCTGCACACCAATCCGCCGCCGGAGGGGAATCAAACCCAGCAGCAGCCTCGACATGAAACGCTCCCAGGCTGCCTGCAACCCAGAACGCCTGCTGATCTACTTAGTACGGTGGCTGAGACGTGTCGAGCAAACTGCATATCCCAAACGCTTTGCAAATTCGAAAAGCACAAGTGCACTAACGGGAAACACAAATGCAAAAGCCACAACATAACGAATGAAGCCATTGCACTTTTTCCTGTGCATCCTGCTTCAAACAGAGTCCAATCAAATATCATTAAAACAGTGCATGGATCACTGCTAATCCTGTTGTTCTCTCATCCAGTATTCTGATCTATACTCATATAGTATAGAATGTGCATAGCCTAAGCCTAATTAGAAAATAAGTCTTTGAATCTTTGAAGATTCAAGCGTTCGCTTCAATTGTGCCATCATACAAGAATTTGATGTTCTTGCCACACGAACTGCAGAATGCCGTTTCAGAATGCAGGTTGAATCCAAGATTCAAGATTCAAGATGTTTATTCACACATGTATGTCACATACACGGGGTGTGCAGTGAAATGAAAGTGGCAATGCTCAACAGAAATGTGCAAAGGGCAACAAGTTTACACTATTTACATTATAAAAACCAACACAATATTTACAGCACAATATTTAATACAGTAAGAGCACAATATTTACAGTAAGAGCACTAACAAAATATAAATATAAGAAATTGTATGTATGTATATATGATATAAATTATAAATTATGTGTAGTCATTACCTAAGTGTGTGTCTGTGTCTGTGTGTGTGTGTGTGTGTGTGTGTGTGTGTGTATATAAGAGGGGGAGTGTGTGGGTCTAGGTGGGGGCCCTGGTGAGGTCAGAGTTCACAGTCCTGATGGCCTGAGGAAAGAAACTCCGTCTCAGTCTCTCTGTTTTGGCAGCGTGACTACGGAGGCGCTTGCCTGACCGCAGCAGCTGGAACAGTCCGTTGTTGGGGTGGTGAGGATCCTTCATGATCCTCCAGGCTCTGGTTCTGCACCTCCTGGTGTATAAGTCCTGCAGGGTGGGGAGTGTAGTTCCAGCAGAACGCACTACTCTCTGCAGGGCCTTCCCATCCTGAGCGGAGCTGTTGCCAAACCAGGCAGTGATGCTTCCTGTCAGGATGCTCTCTACAGCTCCAGAGTAGAAGGACTGAAGGATCCTCCACAAAAAACACAAAAATACATTGTAATCTTTTAACTAACGAACGAACGAACAAGAGCAAAGGAGCTCTCCAGCTAAGCTGCTCCTTCTTACCCTAACTTAACAAGATGCCCCTCACCCCTCCTCCCTCACTTAAGTACATACCACCCCCCTCTTGCGTGCACACA
>OOFB01038899.1:14729-37630 GCA_900323305.1 Trachyrincus murrayi
TGAGATCGGCATCGCCGTAGGCAGCAATGATGTCAAGGTAACCCGCATGCCTACAACTGTAACACCATGCCTACAACTGTAACAGCACACTCATGGTGTACCAGCATGCCTACAACTGTAACACCATGCCTACAACTGTAACACCATGCCTACAAGCTGTAACACCATGCCTACAACTGTAACACCACACTCATGGTGTACCAGCATGCCTACAACTGTAACACCATGCCTACAACTGTAACACCATGCCTACAACTGTAACAGCACACTCATGGTGTAACACCATGCCTACAACTGTAACCATGCCTACAGCTGTAACACCATGCCTACAGCTGTAAAATCATGCCTACAGCTGTAAAATCATGCCTACAACTGTAACACCATGCCTACAACTGTAACACCATGCCTACAGCTGTAACACCATGCCTACAGCTGTAAAATCATGCCTACAGCTGTAACAGCATGCCTACAACTGTAACACCATGCCTACAACTGTAACACCATGCCTACAGCTGTAACACCATGCCTACACCTGTAACACCATGCCTACACCTGTAACACCATGCCTACAGCTGTAACACCATGCCTACAGCTGTAACACCATGCCTACAACTGTAACACCACACTCATGGTGTACCAGCATGCCTACAACTGTAACACCATGCCTACACCTGTAACACCATGCCTACACCTGTAACACCACGCCTACAGCTGTAACACCACGCCTACACCTGTAACACCATGCCTACAGCTGTAACACCATGCCTACAGCTGTAACATCACACTCATGGTGAAGTTGGAATGTTAGTACACCTTCTGTTGTTGATGAACCAACTCTAATGGTAACACGTTTAATGGTGCAATTTGGTTTGATTGACAGGTGGCGTTATTCTTTGAAACTCAAATTGGCACTTAAAGGAAAACCAAACGCCCTGTTTGAGCTAGTCCCCACCCAAATTTCATTTTGATATAATTTAGGAGCAGAGCTATATTGTTGTTCAGGCTTTCTGCACTCCCGCAATCAGATCACTATAATCAGATTGGGGCGGGGGGCGGGGTTATCCATAATGTTTGAGTGACATTACCTGGTAACCCAAAACTTCCAGTAACAGACGTTTAACCTATAGAGGGCAATTTGACTCCATGTTTACATCTTATCCTCCATTATTAAAACTTTGTGCATTTCAGTGGAGATTTGGACCAGAATCAATCCATGGCACTACTATGTAACCGCTACATCACTTTCCATCCAAAATAAGTTGCTTTAGGGATTGGTTTTCCTTAAAAATAGGCAATGGTAATCATTTTGGGAAGTTGCAGTATTCTGACATCTATTGAAGTCTTTGAACTGTGAAAATGTCAAAAGAGTGACCAAATATTGTGGACCTTATCGAAAACGAATGTATCGAATGAAAGCGCCTCTTCCCTCCAGCAACACGAGGGCAGCGGCGTGATCGATGAGGAGTTCACGGTGGCGCGGCTCTACATCAGCAAGATGAAGTCTGAGGTGAAGACCATGGTGAAGCGCTGCAAGCAGCTGGAGGGCACCCAGTGTGAGAGCAACAAGAAGATGGACGAGAACGAGAAGGAGCTGGCCGCCTGTCAGCTGCGCATCTCCCAGGTGAACACCCCTCCCCCTCTCCTCCCCCGGTAGCCCGCGGCCGTGTCTTTAACTACTGATTGGGATGGTAGTCGAGTGTAATGCCAGTTCTTGTTGAAGCCCACCCCGCGTCAAAGCTTGCAATGTTTAATTCGGCTGCCACAGCGACGGGGTGTTTTATAGCCTTTTAAGAATGCGTGGGTATGCATGAGCACACTGCTCTACGTAGCGTAGAGCAACGTTTCCCGACCTTGGGTCAGGACCCCCGCTTGGGGACGCCTGAAATGCATATGGGGTAGCAGGAGATTGCCGGCTTAATAACTGTAGATATTTGACGGTTAACTAATTATAATAATTATGTTGAAGGGTGAAGGTCCCTTGTATACAAAAATAACCATCTAATTATTCGTAGCCACAAGCCAACGCTACTACCACCACCGACTACTTCACTGGGATATCGATATAACGTGCAGATATAATGTTGACGGGGTTAAAACTATGTGTGGGGAAGCAGATGCACAATGATATAAGAGTCAGAAAAGGTTTGGGGAACCACTGGCGTTGGAGGGTGGAGCACGAGTAAGACGTAAGTTACCGTCTCTGTTTTCCTGCAGCACGAGGCCAAGATCAAGTCCCTGACGGAGTACCTGCAGAACGTGGAGCAGAAGAAGAGGCAGCTGGAGGAGAACGTGGACTCCCTCAACGAGGAGCTGGTCAAGATCAGTGCCCAAGGTAGGGCCTGGTTACAACATTTGGGACTGGGGAAAAGACTCTGTGAAAATGTAAACACAAACAGTTGATATTGGATGACCAGAATAGTGACTCGCAGCATTTGTATCGTATTTCTGTTTCGTTTCTTAGGCCTGTGTTTCCATTTCAGTTTAACGGCTTATCATCAGCTTTTGTTGATTTCAGTTTCAGTTAACTGCAATCGCACTGGCCGTGAGTTGTGCTCTGTCTCTGTAATTGCATGTGCTGATGGAGTGTTGTCGTCCTTTTGCAGAGAAAGTTCACGCCATGGAGAAGGAGAATGAGATCCAGACGGCAAACGAAGTCAAGGTACATCAGAGCACTTGGTCGCACATCAAAGCATTTGGTCGTCATTAGGGATGGGTATCGTTCACTTGTATTGATATCGATACCATTATTGAGACTGCTTAACGATATGGGTACTTATCCATACTATTATTTAGTGGAAAGGCGACAATACATTGTTATGAATAGAACTGATATTGCTTTTATTGCTTAGAATGTGTGATAATCTGAAAACAGTAGACTAGGCTAGTTAACATTGGCATCCTGACGTTTTGGGCATTTTAGACCAGAAAGGCAAAGATGTGATTAAAGTACAAGTATAATCATAATGTTTTAACTGAGTTAAGCACACAGGGCAGATGTAACACTGTTGTATTGATTCGCTCGCTTATCACTTATTATAAGTCTATTTTGGACACTAAAGTTAAAATAAATAAATAAATAGATTAAAAGTTTGCGTCTGTCCTGAAAAGGCTGTATGCCTTGGGCTTTAAGGTGATTTATATTTCATTTTTTAGAATGTAGTGATTTTCAGTGCTTGTGCCAAATGTCGTCTTCCTCTGGTCTGCCTGCCAGCAGGGGGCATGGCTGGGGACTCCCAGACACACGGAGGGAGGGAGAGAACTTGAGTAAACCCTTAAGAACTCAGAGCTTACGTTTCTCCAGTGTTTTAAAAACCCAGGCCCATGCAAATTATACAACTCTTATTTGAGTGATTCTCATTCTTTCTTGTATATTACCGCGGTCCCGATAATGGTATTGATGAGGGCGCAGCTTATTGAGATCTGGGTTTTGCCAAATTGCTTACCGGGTCCAAGATGGAAATGGTTATCGATACCTATCCCTAGTTTTCATTTATTCTCTGTTTTAGTAAGTTGTATTATTGCTGTTGGTGTTTGAGTGTTAGTAAACTTCATCACCTGTCCACTATAGTTGTGTGTGATTGTAATGATTAAACGTTCATATAGAATCAGAAGGAGTTTCAGTAGTCCCCTGGTCAACAAAGTTCGGAAAATCTACGTGTTTCATATTTTGTATATAGTTTTATTAGTATTTGCTATATTGGTGCAAGTCAGCGGCGGTTTGGTGGTCGCGAAACTGAAACCGCGTGTTTGTTCTCTCCAGGAGGCCGTGGAGCAACAGATCCACTCCCACCGTGACGCCCACCACAAGCAGATCAGCAGCCTGCGGGACGAGCTGGACAACAAGGAGAGGCTTATCACAGACCTGCAAGAGTAAGATGCTTCATCATAACTGAAGGATTAATAGGTGTCCCAATTTCACAGTGGGTGTAGTTGCAGTAGTGCCAGTTTTCGCCCTCCAGATGGCGCTACGAACGGAGTGAATGCAGATGCTGGTTCCTGGGGGGGTAGAAGAAGTATCCCAGAATGCATTTTTGTTTTCATTTGAACAATTGCCGCCAGAGCAAATCCTTACCTGTTACGGTACCTTGGCTGTTAGCTTAATGTTAACTCAGTTGGAATGTCTTAGTTTAAGGTTGATGTCCGTCGTGCAGAGCTTGTTCGTAGGACCCACTACCTGGAGGACGGGTGGTAGGGGGTAGGGACCATATTGGTAGGAGGCTCATGAGAGGATTGTTACCATAACGGAGACACATGTCTGGTCTCTCCTAGTCTCAACCAGAAGATCATGCTGGAGCAGGAGAGGCTCCGGGTGGAGCACGAGAAGCTCAAGTCCACCGACCAGGAGAAGAGCCGCAAGCTGCACGAGCTCACGTGAGAGAGAGAGAGACACACACACACACACACACATTCAGTCTCACACGAATGGTCACTCACACACACACACACACTTTCTTATTGGCTCCCATTGGTGTGAGCAGAAGACCACTGGAGTCACCGGGAAACCATTAGCCAGAGGTTGTTTCCATTTAAATGTAATGAATGCGTTTGGTCGCCTTTTTAAGATGGCCCACAAACAATGTCCTGTTGCTAAGCTGTTGTTGTTGTTGCTGCTGTTCAGGGTGATGCAGGACCGCAGGGAGCAGGCTAGACAGGACCTGAAGGGACTGGAAGAGACAGTGGTGAGTCACATGATCACACGACCGTCCCACACTACTGTGTAGCATTTTATTTATCATCTTAAAGCACTGCACTAATACTGTTAACACAGAAGAGTAGAATGGAGGAGGCCATGCACCTCCTGGAATGAAATGCACATTCCTGCTAAAGGAGTGCAGCTACGCACAGTTAAGATCAACTTACTGACGCAGGCTAACGTAAACAAATGACTTGACTCGTTTCATCTGTAACACATTAAACCATTGTTTTGTTACGTTAAACAGCGCCACTTCCAATGGCTGCCTTGTGGTATAATGGCTAGCATGGTTGATAAACATGCACACAAAAGAAATGAACACACAAAAGGTGTCTGGACCGTATTCCAGCTGAACTCTTAAAGTGTTCTTGCACTGTCGTGTGACCGCAGGCCAAGGAGCTGCAGACGCTGCACAACCTGAGGAAGCTCTTTGTCCAGGACCTGGCTACCAGAGTGAAGAAGGTAAAGCACATTATCCATCAAGTGTTGTCAAATGGGCCCAGCAGGAGCTGAAAGAAACAGACTAGCAGTGGACTATCCATAAGTCATACAGTTTTGTTCTCTGAAAAGTGAATTGACAATTGAACATGACGATTAAGGCCGATGCTGGTCGCTATGCTCCGGTGCGGTTGTCTGTTTAGTCTCGGTTATTGGATGAGTTCTCAGACCGTGTGTGTGTTGTATATCCACTCAGAGCGCTGAGATGGACTCCGACGACACCGGCGGCAGTGCAGCCCAGAAGCAGAAGATCTCCTTTCTTGAGAACAACCTTGAGCAGCTCACCAAGGTTCACAAACAGGTAGGAGACACACTGCTTCCTCTGCTGACGGCTTCATCTCATCTTATCCATCTCTGCGTTTTCAACCCAGATCTGACGCATAAATATGACGCATAAATGCACACAAGCAGGATTTGTCCAACTTCTATCGATATTACATTATTGTGAGGCCAAGAAAAAGTGCTTAATTGTGTGTGTGTGTGCGTACGTGTGTGTGCGTGTGTGTGCGTGCAGCTGGTGCGTGATAATGCAGACCTGCGCTGTGAGCTTCCTAAACTGGAGAAGCGTCTCCGCGCTACGGCTGAGCGGGTCAAGGCCCTGGAGTCTGCTCTGAAGGAGGCCAAGGAGAACGCCGCACGTGACCGCAAGCGCTACCAGCAGGAGGTGGACCGCATCAAGGAGGCGGTGCGCGCCAAGAACATGGCCAGGCGGGGACACTCGGCCCAGATCGGTGAGGACAGACGCGCCACACGTCTACCACTGATTATCTGTGGGCCCTACATAATGTGGAGTCATTTAAAATACATACGATTATTTATTGATCCCAGACGGGAACGTCGCGTGCCACTGCAAAAGGCACAGGACAGTAATACAAATGAAGAGTACACAAAATAAATACACACAATTTGTTATCAGCCTTTTTTGGCGATTTTTGAATTTTCTGTATTTGTTTTTTGGTTGATAATGTTTCTGTTCCTAATAGGTATCCAGGTGCCAAGGAACAACACTTTTAGTTGAACAATAGTCACATTTGGGCAAAAGCAAAAACAATCGCAACAAGTAAAGGGACAGCTTTTCAGAAGCTGTTTCCGATCCGAGTGAAAAACGATGAGTTGAGCCTTTTGTGACTTGAGCCGAACATCAACACTGATCTGTGTCTCTCCTCTCAGCCAAGCCCATCCGGCCCGGCCAGCAGCCCGTGGCGTCCCCCACCCACCCCAACATCCACCGCGCTGGGGGGAGCTTCTACCAGAACAGCCAGACGGTCTCCATCAGGGGTGGCGGTGCCAAGCCGGAGAAGAAGTGAGCGGGGTTTTACTTTCTGTCACTGGGGTTGAAATAGTGACGGGTTAAAGAGTCAACAGCTTCTGCCGAGTGCATAAATGTCATAATGAGTGACCTGGCACTAATTTGAATCCATCGGAGTCCCCGATTTCTGAGCCGAAGTCTGGTTGTTTGCTTTTTATAGTGTTTGGTTGCTCCTTCAACATGGTCGCTCAGAGCTTGTCTGCAATGTGACCCGCCTTTTGTTCATGCCGAACATTTGAATGTCATTTTACTTTCATTTGTAAACCTGGAAAATGAAACTAGAAATGACGCCTGCGTGTAATTATCGTACTATCCTATTATCTCGTTTCAAGAACAAACAATTCTAATTCTCTCTTTCTCTCTCTCTCTCTCTCTCTCTCTCTCTCTCTCTCTCTCTCTCTCTCTCTAGCTGAAGGGCAGCATAACAGAAGCCAGGGCCGATGTCCACCACCACCTTCACCGCAGCCTGTCACTCCATTACAGCAGCGGTGGAGTCCTGCAATATAAATATCTATAAATAAATACCCCTGGCCTGTACAGCTTCACCAACCCCACCCACGCCACACTTCCCTCATCCCCTTCTGTCTCCCGACAATATTATCATGAAGAAAATAACAAAAAGCAGCGCAAAGTTGACTAAAATTCACAGAAACGCCACCTACTACTCCCATCTACCAGAAACACAAACCAAACGCACGTCTTCGTTCGCACAGCTTCGGCCAGCGGGACCCTGCTGCCCCTGACCCCAACGTGTAAATCCTTGGGTTGTTGTGTTTTTCATTCATTCATTCATTGCACTGGTATGTTGTCATCCGTCATCGTCGTGCGTGTTAGTTAATCTGCACTGTGCCAAGGTGAATGTAAGCGGTAGGCGAGGTGGTGTGCAAAAACGAAAAAACAAACAAACGTCTTATCGTATCTATATTACCCGTGTCGCCGCCGCGAGACTAGCTTGACGTTAGGCTAACCTCTGTACATTACACGACGGCTTCTCGGTCGTTAATCCGCGATGTCCCCGCCCCCCCCGCCCCCGGATAGGTTTGACATGCTTCTTTAAGGAAACAAGGCAAAGCAACAGTTTTAAATAACTAGAGGACACGGAGCGCTGTGTTTCTGTTAGGTCTTGTACAGATTGGCCGTACTGCTCATCCTCCCTGAATGTGTGTGGGAGTAGGGGGAACAACATGTGCAACAGTGTAGATGTATTTAACTCAATACCTGTTTTTATCATTAAGTTAAAATATATATACTCGTTATTGGTGACTTCACAAGAAGGATGTAAAAAAAATAATAATAATAAAAAAAAATGTTGGAAAGAAGGAAATCAGAGAATGATCCAGTTAAAGAGAGAGACATCACCTTTAGCACAGCCTATCCTCGTAGCTAAATGAACCATTCTCTCCTTGAGGTTTACCATGCCATATTACTGGATACTATTTATATCGGTCTGCACATTGGAGCACATGGAGTAAAGGCGTAGAGACTGAGATGACACACACACACACACGTTTGTCCTGTCCTAGCTAAGTGGGTGTGTCCAACCCCCCCCACCCCCCCCTTCGGCTCGGATGTTCAGTGGTGGAAGGCAAGAAGCTTCTGTTTGTTGCAGTCTCTACTGTTTTTATAAGTGTTTATTTTCTCTGCCAGCTCCACCGCGTGGTGCAGGCAAAGCTTTCCCTGCCATGTCAAGTTGATTGGGGTGATCGAGTCATATCAAGGGTGCCTCGTGTTGAAAGAATAATTTTACCCAAAACTGCCCCTTTTTTTGTTTTGGTTACTTTTTTTTATTTTTTATTTGATTGTGTGCCCCATTTGTTGTAAATTGCAAATTTAGCTGGAGTTATGTACTGTATGTGTTGTTTTTTTGACGTCTATAGGTTGATGTGTGGAATTGGGATTAATATGTGATTGGCCAGGTTGCACTTGATTGACCAAACTTTTGCTACTGATCAGCCAATCAGATGTGCAGGGTCTCAGTCAAGGCAGGGGTTAATGTTAAATATCTTGTATGTTTTCTGGAAGGTTTATTTAACTAAAAAGCTAGTCAGGGGTGTAGGATTCTGTTTTCTGATTGTCTTTATTGCATTGTTTTTTTAAATATTGTTTCCCCTCTCTGCTTTTTAAATATTCTTTTGACCACACTTCTTTTTTTTTTATCCTATGGATCCCGTAAGCATTTGCAAAAACAAAGAATGACACTAACATCTTGTGCAAGTGCAATGTAAACTCACAGTATAGTGAAGTGTGACCAGTGTTTCAGACACTAGTACTGCAACGAGATCTTTGCGAAGTATAGCACTTGAGGACGTCCCGATCACATAGCCATACACTCCATATGTGGCTGCTTTTAAAGAGCGAAGAGAAGAAGCTGTTTCCAAAGCCCAGTGAATGAAAAAGAAATGATTTGTAACTGATGAAAATGAAATCTTCCTTCTGGTATTGTCATGTGAAAGTGTGCGTCGTATTGTCTCCCTCATAACTAACTACGACAGAACAAAATTGGGTGTCTGTCGTGACAGCTTGTTCATCCGTGTGTGTCCTTTAGAGATCAGTTGAAGTCGCAGCATGGTGATGGAAATGCATATCTTTAACTTTACCTCCTACCAATACTGGATATGAAACGGGGAAACAAATTTAAAACTACAAAAAAAAACTTTGTTCTATGGTGTTTACCAAAATTGAAATCGTTTGCGTTAATTCTAAAAACAAAAATGTGTAGCCACCTTTTATTACTGTGTAATAGTTGCTCAATTTGTAAGTTGACAGTTTTGAGGATTCCATCAGTGGACATAGGTACTGGATCATTCCGAGAGAACTGGGGCACAATAGCAGGGCTCAGACTTTGAGGGGAAACGGGGAAACGTTTAATGAGATCACCGTTTTGGATTGACTGCATGATGTAAATGTATGTGTGATTAAATAATTATGAGAAAACCCTTTCAATTGTCTACGGCTTTTTGTTTGTTTGTGTGTGTGGTAAATAGATTCAGACATAACTATCAACTCACCGATATTAAGGCGGTGTGACTAGACCACCCTGGGGGCTCGTGACCCCCAGGGTGTTGGAAAGGTAGAGCTTATGTAAAAATGAACGTCACTCGTTTCTAAATAAGTTTCATTTAAAGCAGATTGCCAGTTATGTACCACCTGGGCTGCACTGAAAATGTCAGCGTTGCCTTCCGCTTCTGGTCAATGTGCCATCATGTAGGCCGATGTGCTCCACAAAGGATTGGACCCTGTATGAGTCCTACTCAGCAGCCATCTGCCTATCTCTAACCTTCCTTTTTTACGCCTGATGATGAACAACTTATTTGAACCCTGACCACATCACTCCTGTTCTCTCCTCCCTCCACGAACTAACTCCTAACCAGAACATTAGACCACATTACTCCTGTTCTCTCCTCCCTCCACCTCAGATTGTAAGGTGCTACTACTAACCAGGGCTGGGACTTGAGACTTGAGACTCGGGTTGCGGTCGAATAGTCAAAAAATGACGTCCTATGTCTTTTCCTAACCACTTTTCCTTGACCTTTATGGAAAACGTCATGAGGTCAAGGAAAGATGTGAAGGAGAATTCATAAGGACAACCGCGGTGAAATTACAGTATTCAGAAGATGGACTCAAAGATCATCTTAGATACTTCTTACCGTGTTGGTTCATACAGGCTTTATAAACGTGGAGAACCCGGTGAGAAACACGTTTCACCTCTTTAGGCAAAGAGGTGAACCGGTTCTCAAGACATTTTAAAAACGTTGGTGGGGGAAATAATTTTGAAGGGGTGAGTGGATGAGTGTTAACTAGTGATGCAACATGAATTGGATGTAGACAAGGGTTTTTGTTTAGAACCTCGCTTCTCTTTTGGTACATGCCCATCGGGATGTGTGTAGACTAGTAGAAGACCATGTAATGGCCATGCAAGTACAACAATCATTGAATGCGACGCTCAATGACTACTGGGAGGAAAATGCATCTGTTCCAGCAATTCAGCAATAAACAGGCAAAGTCAAACTACCTCAAACGTGTTGTTTGAGTTAGTTTGAGTTGTTTGAGTTCCCCGCAGGAGTTCCCCGCAGGAGTTTCACTTCCCAAATGTTACTGTCCAAAGTGAGTCAAAAAGGTTATGGATTTGCATGAGGTTGGCTAGAACACACCAAGCTTGTTGCACAACTAAACGATGTGACAGTTTGGTCTTGACAGTTTAACAAGGAAGCATACATAATAATAATACCTCGGATTTATATAGCGCTTTACCAGGTGCTCAAAGACGCTTTACATGTGAGAGAACAGAAAACAAGAAACAAAACAAAGCAAAAACAGAACAAACTATGGGTCGAAAGCAAGGGTGAAAAGGTGGGTTTTGAGGGCTGTTTTAAAAGATGACAGGGTGTTTGGTCCTGGTGGGCTTTAAAAGGTTGGCATCGGCAGACCTGAGGCGACGGGTAGGGGTATGGCGGTGGAGGAGGTCAGACAGGTAGGGGGGGGGCCAGGTTGTTGAGGGCTTTGAAGGTGATGATACAATTGTAATGACGAAAGTCTAATTACTTGCTAGCATATTCCACAATTGCGCCCAGAGCGGAACATTGGCTCCGCGCTACTTCAGACAACCAGTCCGTTTTGTCTGGTAGACGTGGAAACATAAATCAGCAGGAGCTACTGCTGCATGTCCTCCAACAAACGTGGGTAAATATGTTTTTTTTTTAATGTTGTGCTCTAAGGATATTTCCTTTAAAGTGATCTTTTTAAAGTTATAGGCTATTTAAAGTTTACTTCTTAGTTCTTTGTTCTTAGTGGTTAGCAAGTGTCTAGTGTGTAGGTAGGAATGTCTGAACAAGCATTGGGTCTCATAAGCCAAACTATTATTTTTTCAGATTAACAGACAGTATATGATGAAATATATTAGGCCTATGAAAGTTTAGGCCTACGGGCCATTGTTTACATATTTCATTTAATGCACTTTAGTTGTATGCACCAAGGACTAGACATTCATGTGATCATGAATGTTAACAAAGCATGTTGTCTCTGTGTGTGTGTGTGTGTGTGTGTGTGTGTGTGTGTGTGTGTGTGTGTGTGTGTGTGTGTGTGTGTGTGCGCGTGTGTGTGTGTCATCTACTGAATGGTGTCCAAGGCTCATTTAGAAGAACGCATCCATCTTGGGGACTCCAATTGTCCAATTGGTGTGTGTGTGTGTGTGTGAGTGTGTCTGGTGGACGTGGAAACGTGGAACTTTGGACACCCAGCCCGACTGGTCTGGAAATCAGCAGGAGCCACTACTCCCAGAAACATGGGTAAACATGTGTTCTTTTAATGTTGTGCTCTAAGGATCTCAGACATGACGATGGTCATCGCCTTCTTCATAAATGTGTGCAATGTATTCTTAAAGTTATGCCTATATTTAACGTTGACTTATTAGTGATTAGCGTGTCGTGTGTAGGTGGATAGGAATGTGGTGGTGTGGGGGGGGGGGGGGGATACCCCCCTTTTCAGACAATGATAATACCTTTTCAGACAATGTATATATGCATACATATATCAACCCAGTCCCCACAAGAAAATGTTGGTATTATACGTTTCTGCAGACCACGGATACGTTGAATCTCAGCATTTCTGAACCAAAAATATGTTTTATATCAACATTTGTAGATACGTGTATATCAACGTTATCGTGTGTTTTAACCGCTCGTGGTGCTTTTGAGGCGCTTTTGGTGTTTTGAGGGAATAGAATGGGGGTGGGCTATAATAACAATTTTCTGGTTATGAAATAACCTAAGTTATATATTTGATTACACACCACGTATTTCAAACGTGTGGAACAATGAGTACATGTTTTGTTCAGAATCCACCAGCACCCCAGTTCCCGTAGGTCTATATGCATATATGCGCTTGTTTAGGGCTACAGCCTATGGACATAATTAGTCAGACTGATTAGTCTCTGAGGCTGGGTCAGGCTGCACACCTGGGGCATTGGCCAATCAGGCCCACGGGTTAAACCAGCCGTCAGCACACACACTCAGGAGGAGTGCTAGCATGTCAGCACGTACCACCTGCTCTGCTTGTTCAAACTATCTCAAACTCGGTTTGATCATCATCTGCCTGTGTCCTGCTGTTGGAGGAGCCCTGAGAAGCCACTTAAGATGGCATGTGGCAGGGGAAACTGCTACACGTCGATATACACGTATCTAGAAATGTTGATATAAAACGTATTTTTGGTTCAGAAACAAACTCAACGTCGGTTTGCAGAAACGTACAATACCACATTTTTCCTGGGAAAATGGGTAGGCCTATTTATGTGTTTCTTATTTTGTGCTGGAAGGATATGTGACTAATAAATGTCTAGGAGGTCTATGGTTTCATAAATTGTGTCAAGAAATTACTCTTTTAAAGTACTTATTAAAGTGCTTGAGGTAGCATACGGGAATACAATAATGACCTTTAGCTATAATTCATATTAATTTATTTTGTGAATTTCTTGCTGGCTCTGCCACTGTCCTGCGATGGAACTGTGTGTGTGTGTGTGTGTGTGTGTGTGTGTGTGTGTGT
Source organism: Trachyrincus murrayi (assembly GCA_900323305.1). Classification (NCBI taxonomy): domain Eukaryota; kingdom Metazoa; phylum Chordata; class Actinopteri; order Gadiformes; family Macrouridae; genus Trachyrincus; species Trachyrincus murrayi. Next base: position 27,767 of record OOFB01038899.1, read on the forward strand.
GTGTGTGTGCGTGTGCACGAGCGTACCTGTATGTACTGTGTGTGTGTGTCTGTAGGGCTGACTGACATTTTCACACCGTTTACATAGTGCTGCCCACCGCTGTCGACCCCAAACCACAGCTGAACGCCAGCCAGGCGACAGACCTGACCCAGAGACTGTACGGCGTGCGGGAGGCCGAGGTCGTCGCTCTGCCCAGCTACTACGACCAGAACTTCCACGTGAAGGACGCCGAGGGCAAGGAGTACCTCCTGAAGATCAGCAACCTGGTGGACAGCGAGAAGCCGGCACTGCTGGAGCTCCAGAGCCAAGCCGCGAACTACCTGCGCCTGCAGGGGCTCCCCACGCAAGTGGTCCTGCCCAACGCCGCAGGGCAGTTCATGAGTCTGGAGCACATAGGTATGGTAGGGCCTTGGTTCACACAGCGGTGTTCAGAGGGAGTGGGTAGGGCGGTAGGCCTGTATATGGAACAGTGCTATGCAACGACCCGTCTAGGCAAAGAGGTGAACCGGTTCTCAAGACATTTTAAAAACGTTGGTGGGGGAAATAATTTTCAAGGGGTGAGTGGATGAGTGTTAACTAGTGATGCAACAGGCCGTCCTTCAGAGGAGACTGACATGCTGGTTCTGTTTACGTGACCGTGAAAATGAATTGGATGTAGACAAGGGTTTTTGTTCAGAACCTCGCTTCTCTTTTGGTACATGCCCATAGGGATGTGTGTAGACTAGTAGAAGACCATGTAATGGCCATGCAAGTACAGTATATTAGAGTAGGCTGCATTTTGATTAATGTATGCTATGATAAATTGTGTTTAATGTATGTGATACATACAGAGACTTCTACATCTAAAGCTGTAATCACGAACTTAAAACCACAACTAAACTATAAAAACCGATGTCCCACCTGAAAACACTGAGGGTAATAATAATCAGAAGAATTAATTATTGTTATTATGATTATGATTATTATTGTGATTATGATTATGATTATGATTATTATTATTATTATTATATATCATATATATAATATAATAATAATAACAATAATAATAATAACAATTATTATTACTTAATTGTTTTTTGTATTATTAACATTGTTTTTTTCATTCTTTTCTTTTTTGCATCATCATCGTCACCACCACCACCATCGTCATTTTTCTAAGGATGCATTGGACTGATTTGTTTTATTAATAACAATGTGACGGTGTGATTGATGTGCAACATACAGTCTTGTAACACACTGTAACATGTGTGACCTGTGTTGGCATTTGCAGACTGTGGCTTTGGCAGGCAGCAATATTGTGTTAGGCTGCTGAGTTTCCAGCCAGGAGAAACAATGGCCAAGATTCCCGCTTCTCCAGAGCTTCTCTATCAAGTGGGCAAACTCGCTGCAACCATGAATAAAGAATTACAGAAAGTGGGTTGAAAAAAAGAAAGAAAATTCCCCACACTTCCATCGTGCTGTGACTCATTCAAAACACATTTGCCCAACCGGATTTCTGCAATAAAAACCAACTTGAGAATGTGTCGTCTCTTTCTAGATGGAATCTCCAGACCTCGACTTGTTGCGACAAGAGGATCTGTACTGGAGTTTATCCAACGTGCTCCAGGTAGAAGATTACCTCGACGTGTTGAAGGGCGATCCCTTGCAGGACGTGATGAAGGACGTCATGGAGCTCTACAAGACCAGTGTGCAGCCTAAACTCGGTTCTTTCCGAAAAGGTCAGGACCCGTATTCACTTTGCTTTACAACGAAGCAAAGCAAACTGATTTCATAATTACATTTCATAAAGTGGACAACCATGTATAGTTAGAATATTTGATATTTTAATGTGTTTGTGCGGAATGGTCTCCAAATGAATGTCCCGAATGCAAACATGAATATAAACATTAATGAATATAAACATTAACATTCTCTTTTATTTTTTTACATTTTGAAATCAACCCATCTCCACGTTGTAACCTACACAGGAATAATTCACGGGGACGTAAGTGACCAGAATATCATCGTCCGATCCGCTGACGACGACGGCATCTACGAAGTGACCGGCGTCCTGGACTTTGGCCTTCTCAGCATAGACTGCAGGCTGTTTGAAGTGGTCCCACCCATCATGTATAATATGCTGAAGAGCCCTCAGCCCATGGACGTCGGGGGAGCCGTGCTGGCGGGCTGGGAGAGCGTGACGCCCCTCTCCGAGGTGGAGAGGGGCGTCCTCTACGTGCTGGTGCTGGGTCGCCTGTGCCAGTCTCTGGTCATGGGCCGGCACAAGGCCTTGCAGAACCCGGAGAACCAGGAGTACCTGCTGGTCACCTCCCAGGACGGGTGTCGAATCCTGTCGCAACTCTGGAAGATGGGCAAAAACCAGGTGGAAAATAAGTGGTTTCAAGATGCAGAGATGCACGCGCAGAAACACGCCCAAGATTCAGACGCAGCGACTGAACGGTCATGCTAGAGAAAAGTGAGAGATTTTATTTGTATCGTTAAAATAGATACATAGATAATGTTGATCACATACAATGAGTGCAAGTCAAGTCCAGTGGCAACACAATAATTGACAGGTTACATACAGGTCAGGGTCTTATGCTACTTCTTATACTCTTATACTACTCTTTTTAATGTGTCACATAACATGCTCACTAGTATGTATTTATTTATTTTTGGTTGTTTAGTTTCAAAATCTTGCCCTCGTCTGCATGCTCTCTCTTTACAACTCTTGAATCTTACCTACAGCAGCTGTAATTACGTTTAATTATATTATGAGGCATCATGTCTCGAAACTCTGTACCTTTAATATACAATAAAAACACGGCATATGTTATTGTACTCCACCAGTTTGTGTGAATAATGTGTTGTTATTCTCAATGTGTGCACAATATGCACGTGTGTGTGTGTGTGTGTGTGTGTGTGTGTGTGTGTGTGTGTGTGTGTGTGTGTGTGTGTGTGTGTGTGAAAGCGAGAAAAGTGTGGCTCCTATCAACAAGGACGAACTGAATCTGCGTCCTCCACCACCACCAGATGGCGCCAAGTATCCATCCATCCATTCATTCGTATTCATTCATTCATTCGTTCATTCGTCCTTCCCGTCGCCGCCATACAAGACCGCACCGAGACGCAACAACTCTTCATCGTGAACGCGTAGTCACAAAGACGTAGCTCCGCTCCCCCGCCGCTAGAGGGCGCCCCCGGGCCTGTTATATCGTCACATCGCCTCCCCCTGACACCTGAGCGCTCCGCGGCGGCGGGCGTGGATAACGAGCGGGAGCGAGCGCTGCCTCTCTGTGGGGGGGGGACGCCGAGCGAGACAGATAGGAAGGAGCACGGTGTCCACATACCGTTGGGAAATAAGTAACTAGTAGTGGACACGGGGGATAGGGATTAGGAAGTAAGGGCTGAACAACTTAAAAAAAAAAAAACTTTCGTTTAAATAAGAACGGAGGCGATTTCCTGTTTCTGGCCTCGGATCGATTCTCGTCTAAGTAACTGAATAAAGGTAATGTGGTTTCTTTTACTTCCTTAGTCTCGCCTTGGGTCGCAGGTCTAAGGGATACGAGCTTAGCGCGGAGCTCGTTAGCTTGCTAACGTTAGCGAGCCCGTACCTGTCAGGTGAAGCTCACTTCACGATAAGAGTACCTGGTCTGGTGAAGCTCACTTCACGATAAGAGTACCTGGTCTGGTCAAGCTCACTTCACGATAGAGTCGTGGGTCAGTGTTAACTTGGGCCAGGTACGTTTTGATTCATGTCCCGTTTTTCCCTTGCCTAACACAACTCTTTGACCAGCTGACCAGGACCCCTGGCACCAGGTGTGGGTTGCTCTGGAGAGAACAGGTCTGAAGTGAACTTGAAACGTGTTCAGGTGCCACATATTTCCCCCCCCCACCTCCTCAGTTGTTCTCCTGCCCTTTAAGGAACATTGTGCTCTAGAGAGGAGCTTGGGCCCCCTTTTGGGTGTATAGTGTATATCCATATTGGTCCGTTTGTTGTTTTGTGTGAAGTCAGGGTGAAAGGTAGTAGGACGTTGATGTGCTAACTACGGCACATTTAGCTGGATTGAGGCACCTTGGAAGCACCTATTAGGGCTTATAATTGGTTTGGCCATGTCCGAATACAATGCATCTTCCAATGGCTCAGTTATGTAACATGCAACAGTAAAGTAAGCATGTCTTGGGTAATTCAACAGGTCTGGTGATTTGACATGCAGGCCACATTCCTTTCCTGTACTGGATGCCCAATTCTCTTGAATGTAGAGTATAGCTAGTCAGGACTAAACATAAACTAGTCGTCATTCCTGTTACGTTAGGCCTAGTCACACTAACGCCAGAGAGAGAGAGTTACTTGACCCAACTTGCCTGCACATTTTACAAATGGAAATCTCTTTTCAATGGAATTCCATGAGGGTGCTGTGTTATTGGGATGGTGTGCTGGGCATGCCTGTCAAATCACCCCTCTACTGCCATCCGTCATGCTTCTTTAAGCTGCTCTATAGGGCTAGAAAATGACATGGATCGATCAGAGATGCGGCGTTTCTGTGAGGCACCCCAGATTAATTCAAGTTCAAAAAGGGTTATTTTTTTATACATTTGTTGTTTGTCCACTAGACCCAACATTGAGATGATCATTTGCATAAAGGACAGTCCAAACGCTGTCAGGATGTGTACAATGCACCATTTAGATGAAAGCCATGCATGAATGCTACCTTTTTTCAGTTCAACCGACAATGTAATAATTTGGTGAGATGGTGGTACTCCATTGACAATTAGAAGTCAGTTGTTTGCGAAGATAATAACAAATTTAGTGCTCCTTCCGGACAGCCACCGAGACCCAGACATGGAATCAAAACCACCATAAAAAGGTTTACATGGGTGGGGGTCGGAAACACTAGACAGTGCCGGGCACAGATTGTGACGTGGTTGACCTCAACGCTGCCTGTATTTTGGAAAAGGGTTAGAGATAACCATCTCTCCCACACAGCTTCAAACTATTGTGTGTATGCTTGCGTGTAACATGGGGAGTAGGACCAAATCATTGTTGCCAATGTTTTACGCACTAAAAATGTTTGCTTATTAGTATCTAATATTGATATGAGAACAACGTACAATTTGGATATAGACTAAAGGTGAGTGCAGTATCGATAATGTAAACTCTATAGCTGAAATAGTCTATAGATTAGGTTAGTATTCGGTAGCCAATAGTCTTTACAGTTGATCTAAATTAGTGATTTGATTTACTAAAATTTATTTAAAAAATAAGTTTGTCTGAAATCTGAACATGCCAATGTTTGGTCTTTCACTACAATTCCAGCGTGTCTAATCTACCGGTAATCTTTGTTTTAGTCAGTACAATTTGCCACCAACCAATACACTTTTTTTTTTCTTTATTAATAATAAAATTATTCCTAATTTTAATTTAGGAATTTCAGGTTTCCCGTAGCTTCATTTTTGTAGTAACAGCAGCTGCAGAACTTGCATTGCGTGTTTTACTGTAGAAAGTCTATTCCTGATATTTCTAAACCCATCACTTCCTATGCAGCACTAGCCAATATCCTGCCATTACCTAGAAACTACATGGTAAGGCAATAAAATAAATGCATTATTTGGGCAAAGGTATACAGCCTGTCCCTTTTTTATTTGAATGAAACGCTTCCCATTGTTATTGCATGGCAGAATTTGATTAAAGACACTAGCTACATTTGATTTAACTTTGATTTGACTACTGACTGGTACTCTTGACCTGTTCACATGGTCTCATCAGTATGAGGATTAGGTAGAGGGGCATGACCCTCTTCCTGTCAGACCTGCTAACTGAATTGACAAGTCAAAGGTTAAAGAGGTAAGCCTCGAACCGCCACAATGGTCTTGTCTACGTAATATGCTCCAGTGAACGTTGGTTTCACCTGCTGATGTTTTAAAGATCCTTCATTTCAAATGAAGGAACTACAAAACTATTGTGGCTAGTAGTTTGTGTGGCGATATTTGTCTATTTATCCAAGCAAGGCTTCCACGGGAATCGCCTGCTGTGTTTGTGTTTGAGAGTAAATATTGATCCATTTGTCTCCCCTGGCTTGCCCAGACCGCCATGCTGTCGTTCAAGTCTTCCCTGCTGCGGTGAGGTGCCCGGGGGCCTCCAGCAGAGGCGCCATGGCGGACCTGCCCATCGCCCCGGGCCAGGTGTACATCGAGGTGGACTACGACTACGAGTACCTGGTCAAGGACCGGCTCATCACCATCCAGCAGGGGGAATGCTTCCTGCTGGTGAAGAAGACCAACGAGGACTGGTGGCAGGTGAGGAAAGAGGAGCGCTCCAAGGCCTTCTACGTGCCAGCGCAGTACGTGCGGGAGGTGCGCAAAGCCCTCATGCCCCCGCCCAAACCCATCCACCTCCCGGGGACCGCCGGCAGATCCCCGCCGCAGCCGGGCCGCGCCCGCCCCAAGCCCAGCGCCCTCGTGCTGGAGCAACCCGCGGACCCCGGCGGCCTCAGCAGGCATGAGTCCAGCTCCCGCTGCTCGCCCTCCTCCCCCACGTCCCCTGGTCACGGGAGCCCCCCCACCCACCGTAGAGACTCCAACCACCAGCCCCTCCACAGCCCCTCGGACCCCCACCGAGCCCTGGCGGATATTCTCGCCCAGGGCGGAGGAGCCGGATGCCCCCCGCAGCACGGCCAGAAGGGGGGAGGATGTGACACGCTTCCGCGTGCCCGGGCCCGCTCCCCGGAGCTGGCCCGACTGCCCCTGGACGTGGACTCGGCCGGGGAGAGCTTGGAGAGACGCACCAACGACTCTGAGTCCGGAGATGAGCTGAGCAGCAGCTCCACCGAGCAGCTCCAGGTGAGAGAGAACATCATGGTCACTCTATAAATGCTGAGAGAACAGAACATCATGGTCACTCTATAGATGCTGAGAGAACAGACCATCATGGTCACTCTATAGATGCCGTTATTTTGTTGCACATTCGCTACCCCATAGCCTATTGAAGCATCATTCATGGCCATCATGTTATTGCTTGAGTTGTTCCGATACTGATATCGGGAATGCCTCCGATACAGCCCAAAATGCTAGACCGGGTATTGGCGAGTCTATGCACCGGTCCGATGCGTCTTTTTTTCTCATCCTTATCTAGTGAAATCACAGCTGGCCTTCAGCCGAAAGAGAGATAATACAATATTTAAAATTTGAATTGTCACTTCAACACTGACTTTTGAATGTGCGGTACACTACATTATACACATATCATTTCTCACCAGTCATAAGCCGTGTAATAACCGGCGTGCGGATGCACACGGCTACTTTGGCGATCATTTTCATAAACAATATAGACACATGCCATAAAATCAGTTTAACCATTTATTCTGTACACACACACACACACTACAATAATGACCATGGAACTGTCTAACTCATTATTTGGTATCCAAAGCCTAGTTACCATAGCCGGTAGAGGACCCGAGAACAGGGTAGCTGTCCTTTTCTCTGCCTGCGTATATATGGATATGTACAGAGCGTATCACGGGCGAAACTATTACATTTGATTATATGTTGTTGGGTGTGCATTATCCATACAGTCTATAGTATTATCCGTTATAGCTCCGTTACTTACTAGTGCGCAAGTGAGAGTGTGTTGGCCTGACTCATTCCAATAACAGTAATCCCGCTGATTACTTCTCCTTTGTTAAAGTGATGTTTAATTTATTCCACGTTACTTTACAGTCTTCCTTTACGTCTAAACTTATTGACGCGGTCAGAAATCGGCCGATACCGCAAGTTCATGTATCGGAATCGGTATTGGGAAGGAAAAAATGGTATCTGAACGTCTCTAGTTATTGCATTGTACTTTTTTATGTCCAAACCGTCAAACACCATCATTCTGTCAAATATCGTAGAAATCTCATGAAGGCCGTATTATATCATGATTAGTTTGGCCCTGTTGTCCTAGTGTCAGGAGCACTTGGATTAGGGATCAGGCTGGCTGCTTTGTGTCTGCGATCATTAGTCCAGCTTGCTTCAGGACAAAAAATCAGCCAGAGAATGGGAAACTAGGTCAGCATGGCTCTACCATTACATCCACACACCCCTGCCCCGGTCCTCCATCCCCCCCCTCCTCTGTGGAGGAGGAGAGCTATACTTCGGGTCGCTCACGTGTCTGTAGATGGGTAATGTTTCCCAGGGGTATAATGTTATATATCACAGGTGTAACGGAGTCACAAATGATCTGATGTCTGCAAGAGACATCGATTGTTTGTGCTAGTTTGTAGTTCTTGCGCAATTGAGGGTCACGCATTTCGTGAACAATGTAGTTCTTCTGGTAGCCTTGGACTCTTGGCCATTTCAGAATGAGGGGCATCGCGTGTTGCTACAGCACCCACTTTACTGCCACATTATTATATATATATATATATATTATACATATATTGTATATATATCATATTATGACTAACTTCAAACCAGCCACAGAGGAGGGTTCTCCTCAAATGGGATTCCCATTAGCACTCTCAGCATTGATCTCGTCATGACGAATGAGGCTCTTATGACCTCTCCGCTGCTCTTCATGCTCTCACCCCCTCCGACAGTTGCACGTACAGAAGAGAGAACAGACGGCTTGTGGCCGCGGTGACCGTGAGCCTGTAAATCTAAACGCGACCCTCGAGGTCTGGGTGTGTGCGTTAATTTGCCGCTTCGCTGCCCGCCTCCTCCATCGATTTTCTTGCTCCTTCCATTTCTAACCTCCCCCCCACCCCCCCGGCGAACTGTTCTCCAGCAACATCATGGACAGCCCTTGGGCAGTTTAAAATGAAGTATAATTCAAGTTTTATTGTGTGGAGTAATGAATGAATTTCAGAGAGGTTATGGCCTCGTGTGCCTGGGTTACCACCGGCCTTCTATCAGTGTTGTGTCTTGCGTGTCTCTTGTTATTCCACTAATCATTGTGAGGCAGAGGTCACTGGTTGGTGCAATTCACAATAAGGGTTTCCTTTGGCCTTAATCAAAATGGTGGCTCCGTATACAATTACCACACCTCTGAATACCCAGGGTTTGATCCATGAACTTGATTCGAACCTCATTGTGAACATATACATTGTTATGTAGAATATTTTCTATGTAATAATGAATCTGTGAATCTGTCAGAGTGCTTAGTCAGTACATCGTCCGCATGGCTGAAGGCCCTCGCATACTGAACAACACTGGGACTAGGACTAGGACTCTTAGATACTCTCTTTATACAGTGTACCTTTTATATACCTCACATTGAACTGTGTGTGTGTGTGTGTGTGTGTGTGTGTGTGTGTGTGTGTGTGTGTGTGTGTGTGTGTGTGTGTGTGTGTGTGTGTGTGTGTGTGTGTGTGTGTGTGTGAGATCATGCCGGTGCTATAGATAAGTCATCTTCAGCACTATGCCCCCATCTTCAAAAACCGGCCGAGCGCTTCATTAACCCGAAACTGCGATTCTGCTAACACAGTGAGTCAGCACAATCCCCCCTTCCCCTGTTCATCCCCTCCCTCTCTCTCCTCTTTGTTTTATACCCAACCTCTCTTTCCTCTCTGTTATCTCACTTTCTTTCTGCCTCTCCTTTTTAGAAGATGCTGCTCCCGCTTTCTGAATTTGTCTCCGTTTGTCATGTCCAACCCCCGTTGGTATTAAGCAAATGTACTTGCTCATTGCCTCATTTACTAATCCAGATATCATGATGTTTGTGAGCTAGCCTGTGCCCTGCAGTTATGGAAGAGAAGCGTACACACACACACACACACACACACACACACACACACACACATACTCACACACACATACACACATGCATACACACACACACACACACACACACACACACACACACACACGCACACACACACACACACACACACACACACACATTGA
>OOFB01038903.1:0-16092 GCA_900323305.1 Trachyrincus murrayi
TTATGGATAATTTACCTTGCTTGTCTGCAAGCAAGTGTGTGTGTGTGTGTGTGTGTGTGTGCACGCACACGTGTAATTGTGTGTGTGTGTGTGTGTGTGTGTGTGTGTGTGCGCGCACACACGTGTGTATGTGTGTGTGTATGTGTGTGTGTGTGTGTATGTGTGTGTGTGTGTGTGTGTGCCAGATGCGTGTATGTGCATGCATGTGCAGCATGCATGCTTTGTGTCTGAGCAAGCAAGAGCTCGGGGCTGTGTTCCCATTCACACCAACAACAAAAAAAAAAAAGTCCTCCCGACTTCTCGGCATTCCTTGTTGTACCCGGGAATAAATGAACAGGTCATCATCGGAGACACTGACTGAGGACACTGTGGAGTCCGGACGCGGTGAATCGGCTATCTGGCCGCACATTCCGCAATCTGCTCTGTGTGGTTACAACCATTCACTGCTTAGCGCGCTCAGCACAATTACACAGCTAGCTTGCGTGAAGACACTTCTTGTTCATAATTTAGCCTATCGGTGTAGATTCTAAGATACAGCGACGAGATAACTGCCGCACTGCCGCCGCGTGGGACAGATAGCGTCTTCGAAGCCCTGTGAGTCGACGTGCTGGGGAGGGAAAACGCCAAAAATATATACACACGTCAACAGAAATAAAAGTCATTCGCTTTCCGTTTGCTTTGCGTTTGGTAAAACGCCAGCCGGTGTTTCATGAGGCTTCTCTTTCTTTCGTTTTTTAATGAAGTGAAAGAAGAACTTGTGCAAGAGTGAAACTGAGTGAGGCAAACGCTTCACAAGGAAGTCTGTGTATGTATAATAACCACACGCATACACGTGTGTATGTAACACAATTCAAACATTAGGGTCAGAAGCGTTTTGAAGGAGCGGAGTGAGGTGCTGCTGGTTTCATATTGTATTACAAACCTAGTTGAGTGGCTCTGTTTGAATGTATGGGACAGGCAGGGGTGGAAGGAGGGTATGTGTGTGTGTGTGTGTGTGTGCGTGTGTGTGGTTTGGACTGCACATGGCTTTTCTGTTGTTGTGTACACTTTGTGTCACGTTAACGCAGATAAGGACATAATTGAGTGAGAGTCATGGAAGACACAGAGAAATCACAGCATGTGTGTTGGGTAAAGGGACGAGACAGAGAGAGAGAGAGAGAGAGAGGGAGAGAGAGAGAGAGAGAGAGAGAGAGAGAGAGAGAGAGATAAAGGTGGAAGTAGTGCATCATGTCCGTGACATTCCTCGTTTTAGTGGCTTAAATATTGCGAATGAAGTTAGTACAGTCTACCTTTTATCACACAGCGACAACTGAGGGACAACTCATCTCTCAGTGCTCTGATCATGTAGCCAATCACCATTTAAGTAATGTCATGTTGCATCGTGATTGGTGGAAAAAAATGTATTTTGAATTTCTTTAATGTTTTTCAGTATGGAGAATGTGCTCCATGATACGTTTTGTTCCAACTTGATTTGGGCAAAGCAAATGGCAGATGCTTCCGTTTTTTAGGAAACTGAACTGAAACTTTGATTTGAATTACCCATTGTGGTAAAAAAAGAAAAAAAGAAAGACTGAAGACAGGTGTAAGCAATGATATTTAAAAGGAGAAGAAGAAAATAATTACAGATTACAAAGTCTCTTCTCCCGCCCTCGGTTTTAAGTTAGACTCCTATCTCTGTCTCGGCCCTGGCCTCCTGTTCTGCATGGAACATCTCGTAAATATATCGTAAACTGCATCTTCCTGTTGCCTGGTACACAAACCAGGCCATTGTGCCGGCTAGCGGCGGTGATAGGGTTACCTCCAAAATCGAATCAAGCTTCGTTAAGTGGCTAACGAGTGTGTCTCCGGCATTTACAGTAGAGTGAGAGAATAAATCAGGAGAATCCACTGTCACACACACACACACACACACACACACACACACACACACAGCAAGCAGATGTGGTGATGGCACATGGCGCAGCAGTAGAAGTACTGGTATCCAGTATTTTGTCACCTCCCCTCCTCTCTCTCTCTTTCCTCCATAGACAAAATTGTCTGAAATCATTGAGATCAGTAATCGCAAACATTTTATTTGATTGAAATATTATAGGCTACATGATGATATAGGACCTTTGACTTGGAGCCATCACGGGGGTCAACAGCTGTATTCCTGCCTGGTCCTCCAGTCTATTTAACTGCTGTTGTTCAAACAAAATGTTTGACTTTGACATTTAAAATAATGTCTCTCCGGGGGTTTCCCTCTGTTGTCGAGGATGACTAAAGACCCATCGTAAACATATAGGTCTGGGAGAGGGAGAGAGAGAGAGACAGAGAGAGACATAGAGAGAGAGAGAGAGAGAGAGAGAGAGAGAGCTCATTACTTCGGGGCTGACCTGCAGTACCTGAATGGGTTGCTGCTTGCAAAAGGCGACAAAATAAATGTTATGTTAAAGAGAATACACTAATAATAATACAAGGAAATAAAGGCTCTTTTGTGTGTCTTTTTGTCCAGTAAAGCGAGATTTCCACTCGTTGGAAAAAAATACCCAAAGAATAAAATACATGGTCCAGATGGAAACAGCACTTAAAATAGCCTTTACAAATCCCTCGCGACATTGTATAAATACACCCAGACAAAAGGTTGTCGGCAGTCCATGAATGAATGACAACGGACGAATAAAAACGGCCTCTTGGGAGTTATTTAAAACAAGGGAACAAGGGTCAATTGTGCAAGAGCCGTAGCCTCAGGAGCCGAGCAGAGGAGCCTTCGCGGAGGCCCGCCTCTGATTGGCCGGCCGGGCAGAAAGGGGCGGTCCCGATAAATTAGTGATAGAGGCTAAATAGCCGATGTCCTGCAGTGATGAAACCCTGAGTGATCACCGGTCCCTCTCTTGTTTGAAGTGATTACCACGCTAGGCAAGATAAAAAAAGACCCCCACCACCCCCGACTTTGTGCCTAATTGCTTCACATCGGGGACCCCCTACCCCCCCCCCCCCTCCTCCTCCTTCTCCTCCTCCTCTCCTCTATAAGACTTACCACTACGAGTAAGGGAAGACAGGAAGGGGACAGGCACACTTACATCCACCTATAGACGTTCACATCGCCGTGGACAGCACGGACGCGATCTTCGGGATCCTATCTGAGAAAACCCCCCGAAGCAGCTGAAGACAGAATCTACTTCCCTGAGAATGCCACACCTGACTGACTGTAGTTACTACAGCGTGCAGGATGCCACCAGAGCCTCTAATGTAAGGACAAACATAACAAAAAGATGCTTTTTTTAAAATAATGTGTCATGTTGGTGTTTTGTACTCCTGCAAAGTATTGCAAAAGTTTGTTTGTTGTGGGAAGAAGTTAGTCGAGTAGTTGAACTGTGGAGCTGATTGTGAAATATTGCCCATGTATGCTTATATAAGTCATACATGTTGACTTATAATTGACTAATGGATGGTTTTTAATCAACAATATGTTAACAGCGGAAAGAGATCTAGAATATAAAATGCTTTCTGAGAGTGGAAGGCAAACATTCTGATTCCTGTACGTGGTGTCTTATTATCAGTTAGTAATAACCGTCATTTGTGACTCATTGTACTGTTTTATATTTACTTATATTAACACCTCATTGCATCAATCCTGTTGCATAGCGCCAGACTAACTGTAACTATTTTAGTCTATTGTTTTGGTTCATCCCTTTACTGGTAGCGATGATGTGGAAACTGGGTATGAGTTAACTGATAGTCTGCGTGGTAAAAGTTCACACTTTCTTTTTTCAAACATACACCACTAAAAACTCACAGCTGTGTGTGGGCGCGCACACACACACACACACACACACACACACACAAACACACACATACACACACACACACACACACACACACACTCACACACACACACACACACACATACACACCTTCACAATTGACATCTCCACCAACCAATCTCCCCTCTGTCTCTCTCTCTCTCTCTCTCTCCCTCTCTCTCTCTCTCTCTCTCTCTCTCTCTCTCCCCCTACAGGTACAGACCCACCTGGAGAGCTCCAAGTTCCACCTCCACCACCACCAGCAGCAGCCGCCCCAGGGCCAACAGGTGAAGCAGTACCTGACGCTGGGCGGCTCCAAGATGGCCGCCCCCGCCGCCATGCCCCACCCCCACGCGGCCAACCAGCCAATGGCCGCCGTGCCCGTCCTGAGGAGCGGGCAGCACATGCCGTCGGCCCTCAGCGACGGCAGTAACCCCAACAGCCCCGTCACCCTGCTCACGCTGGCCAATCACGACAGCGAGGTGAGTGGATCGCTCCTCTGATTGGTCGGTTTGTTGGCGTGTTCCGTTTCCCTCCACGTGCTACCCACGCCTCCTACATTTGAGGATCTGTCTCCCTCCTCATATCTCTTGTCGGTTGAGGAGAAATGAGAAGTCGTCTGTCTTTTGGGTTTGGCAACACCCCAAAAACGACAAAGTGGTGGTTCCCTTTTTTAAAATGTTCCTTGCTATTATCTCGGCCACATTGAATGCACATTTCAGTGGTATATCCTGACAATAATCCTCATGAGGCAACATGTTACCTGCTTCCCTTTAACTACGGTGGTCACTTAACCCAGAGAAGTCTTTTAGTAAGCTAATAATGTATTCCTTCTTTCTTTCTGTACTCTTCTCCCGCTAATCACCCAAACAAAGTGATCCAACCGATTGATCTCCTTCCCCCTCTGATCTGCTCATCAATAATACTTCAGAGAAAGAAAAAAAGGAAAATACTTTTCCAAAGGAGAAATCTGCAGACAACAGACATATTTTATTGATTGTTTCTTCAATGAACTTCAAACATAAGTAAAAAAAACATGTCCGTTAGAGAACTAGGTTATTGGATTAGGTCTGTGATTAGGCTCACATCCTACGAGGCCAAACCCGGACAGCAGTGAACGAATATTCATCATTCGTTTGCATTCGTTTTTGTCTTCTTTTAGTTTCCAATGGATGAAGTTATTGATGACCTGATTAGCCTTGAATCCGGTTTCAACGACGGCGGCTTGGATTGCATGGAGTCGAACCTCATGATGCAAAGCAATGTAAGTAGGAATTATATTATATTAGATATTATATTAGATACTATTTTGTTCTAGCAGTCTAAATATGTTTTTTTTTATGTGCAAGTTGTATTGTCGATACATAAGTGTTAACAATCTAGGAAATTTATTTTGTCATCCTCAAGTTATTTTAGGTGCAACGTTTATTTTGCTTAGCTAGCAATTTCTTTGACGGAAGTGTTGAAATGGGTTTTTTCTCCATCTAAACGGCGATGTTTAGGGTTGGCTAGCTTGGGAAAAGGGGGACCTGTCTAAGTTTGGGGTCAGATTAAGCCCTGAGATGAGTCAAAGTTCACGTGTCTGGGGGTACGGGCTTAGCCACATTTCTCACATTTCTCAAGGCCCACAATGCAGATTAAGAAATAAAAAGAGTCTTTAAGCAAGGTGCTAGATGTGTACTGACAATAGGACAATGAAGGGATGACTGGGGTATGTAAGCATAGGCACAAAATAACGGTTATAAACTATTTGACCCTGACCCAGCTACCTCACCCAGCTAAATTTACAGGGTGGGAAATAAATACGACCTATAGGGCCCAATATTATTATATAAGACATTATTCAGCAAGAATGTACAATAAATGAACAGATAAATACACAGCTTCTACGCATTTACCAGCATTCACGGCGTGAATCACTGCGTGTCTGGAATTCTAAGACTGCGTCTGGGATTTCTCAGGACACAAGAGTCCATTTTGGTTGTAGTTCATAGAGGCGCCAGTGTTGGCCGTCGGGGCGTGAACATGTCCCGCACTACGACACCCACATCACCCATGCCGGGTGTCTTTTAACACACAAAATAGACGGTCGGATAATTGTAGAAAGAGAGAGAGAGAGAGAGAGACGAGACAAATGGAGGTACATGCAATGGAGCACGCTACGGAGGTTAGAAGTGGGTAAAATAATAGAGGGAATGACAGACGACGACAAAAGACAGAGGACGGATAGAGAGACTTTGGAGACAAGGAGGGTTACTCAGCCATGGGATGGGTGGGTGGGTGGCTGGGTGGCTGGGTGGGGGGGGGGGGGGGGGGGGGTGTTCCTAATACATACACTCCCTGTGGGCTTGTTTCGAAAAAGAACAAAAAAATGATAGCGTGCTTAAATGGATCAATTCATCCTAATTAGTCATACAGTATGATGCATCGCAGTGCTACGCCACACACACACACACACACACACACACACAGGAACTCACACACACACGAGAGAGAGGGATTGAAGTGATTACAAAGGGGGTGCAGTCGGAGGAACGGTCGCAATCTTTCATTTTGATAAGTGTTTTTTTTCCTCCACCTCCTCCTCCTCCTCCTCCTCCTCCTCCTCCTCCTCCTACGTCTCTCTTTCCATCTTGTTAAGATAACGAGAGAAGGATATTTAAAAAAAACACCACACAAGTACAAAAAGAAGCGGAAGCGCAGATAGCAACGCGTCTTTGCTACTCCCTCCTCTTGTCATTCCGACCTCCTCTCTCTCTCTCTCTCATCTTATCTCCTCTCCTCTTTCATCCTCGACTTGACCCCCCTCCCCCCTCCGTCTCTTATCGAGATCTGTGCTCTTTAACGGCCCGATCTCCTCCTCGCACACCCTGCGCATTCACGCACACGCCAGCTCAAATTAGCTGACCGCGGACAGCGTCCGTGACAGCTGAACATACTTAAATGTTTTAAGTATGTTCCCAGAGACACGCAAATGTGAAATTAGACACACGCAGGGCCTATCGGGACACACCGTGTCTCACACATTCCTCCGGCGGAGTCCCGTGAATGGGCGTCGTTATCACACGACACCCCAGCCGTGTTTTTTTTTTTCTCCCAGAGAAGAAGAAGAAAAAATAGAGCAAGAAGAGACACAGTCGGCCAGCCTAGCAAAAACTGTTTTCCATCTGTTGCAGCTCAGTTGACCCAGCTTGTCTTTTCATTTTTCATCTAATGGGATGCTATTTCCAACACACACACACACACACATACACACACACAGAGAGACCCTCTGTGTGTGTCTGAAGACCCCTTTCAAAGGGGGCAGAGGAGTTCTGCTGGTGTTGGTGCCGGGTCAACTTAGGCCCCTTGTGTGGTGGTGGTGGTGGGCGGGGCAGCCAGACTGGGTGTGGTGGTGGTGGTGGGGGCCCCTTCTTCTGCTAATAGCAGCGACAAAAGAACTACAAAAATGTCTTTTAACTACAAAGCAGAGAGGAGCAGAACAACAACAGTGCTATTGTCGCTTGTTGTTCCACTCGTACATCTCGTTGACACGCATTTACCCCCCCAGGGGCCAGGGGCCCTCACGGGGTCTTACAGTACATGGCCCCCCCCCCCTCACTGCATTGCTAATGTCATGTTTGTCACTACCCCCTCCTCTACTCCCTAGGGAGCCTTTCCAATGCCTTACAAACATCGACAACTCCCTACAGTGCTAAAAACAACTATTGTTATTTTGATTGACATGACTTATTTTGGGTTTTTGGGGTTCAAACAATGTGCATGCTTGCTTGCATCCTCTTTTGATTAACTAACTTTGATTCTCACCCCCTCTCGCTCTCTCTCTCTCTCTTTCTCTTCTCCCCCTCTCTCTCTCTCTATATGTCTCTCTCCCCAGGTGTCGCTGAGTGGCAGCATGCTGGACCTCTATGGGGGTGAACAAGGTATGAAAGCCCCTAAATGTATGAGTGTAGCATTAAAAGGGCTCTTATTTTGGAATTTCAGTTGGTAATAAAACTCGGAAAATGAAGTAAAGCTCTGACTAAATTTTTTTTTGATTTTACTGGTCTAAAAGCCCAGCAAAGAGGGCTTTTTAATTTGAGAAGCCGCGAGGAGCTGTTTTAATTTGAAATAATTCATCACACTACTTACATACCAGAGTAAAAGTATCTTATTCGCGCACGTAATAACGTTCACTGGCCTACGTTCAGAATCTAAAATGTCTTGGCCTGTGTGTCAGAACTAAAAACCCGATGTTGCTGCTGTATGTTTAGAGGTGGTGGAGATTAAACGGCCTTCAGAACCTCGCTGTAGCACACAGTACATTGGCACTAAAGTGTTCTCGTCATGCTTTTCTATCTACGGCTAACGTCAAATCCACTTTGGGATGTCAGGCAAACAGAAAAATGTGTTAAACATTTAAGCTAATTTTCACTCAGGGTAAAAAAAAACAAAAGAGTCTGTGTGTGTTTATCTGTGTGGACAACAGTCGAGCCACTGTTGTCAAGTTTAAGCTAACTACGCGAATCTTGCCGAGTCGCGGGCTAATATACGGCTAAAACGTGTAGTTTTGGCCCAAACATAAAGGGGGTCTTTGACACTTATAGGGTTTCTTATTATTGTCACGCATCAAGCAAGAAGAAGTTCCTAATTCGTTTAGGAAATAGAAAGGATGCCTACCGAACGCTTCATTCTCAATTAGAAAATAAGTAAATTACCATGTTTCATTTTGAGTGTGCAGAGCAGACAATGGGCTGTTACACAGAGTTTAAAATGTCTTGATTGAATCAACTCTGACAAATTGGGGAATCCAATCTCAGGGCCCTAATTATGTAATTTTGGAAGAATGTGAATGCAAATATGGATGCGCGGGCATTTTCGTTTCATTTTTTTTTTTTGGTTCACTGCTCTGGAAGGATTAGGACAGTTTTTAACTGTCTTAATTATGTGACTAAATACTTTTAAAACACACACACACACACACACACACACACACACATACAAGTGTCACAATGCACTACAGATAAACTGGAGTGGATAAACTGGGTCCTTTCAGTGTGTTGTGTCTTCTGTGTGTGTGTGTGTGTGTGTGTGTGTGTGTGTGTGTGTGTGTGTGTGTGTGTCTGTCTCTGTGTGTGTGTGTGTGTGTGTGTGTGTGTGTATGTGTGTCTGTCTGTCTGTGTGTGTGACCACTGTGTCTGTTGAGGGATTTTTTCTGCTGATATTCCTTTTAGTTTCCAAATTACTGTGCACGACTAATCGATCTACTTCTCTTTTTTGATTTTCCTCTCTTTTTCTCTTTCGTTCTTTCTTTCTTTCTTCCAGAGTTTGACACGAGGTTGATGGCCAAGGAGCGGCAGAAGAAAGACAACCATAATTTAAGTGAGTGTCCTCCCTCCCTCTCTCTCTCTCTCTCTCTCTCCCCCCACCCCTCACTTTCTCTTTCTGTTTGTCTATCTGGGGTCTCTCTCTCTTCTCTCTCTCTCTCTCTCTCTCTCTCTCTCTGTCTCGCCGCTGCCTTTTAAGTCACCATTTGCGACTGAGTAATTAGTTATGGATACCCTATAGCGAATCAACTGACCCCTCTCTCTCTGTTCTGTCTCCGTCTTGTTCTGCCTGTTCAGTTGAAAGAAGACGACGCTACAACATCAACTATAGGATCAAGGAGTTGGGCACACTCATACCAAAGTCAAATGACCCGTAAGTTCTACATTCTCAGCATATTCATATATATATATATATATATATATTCTATATTTGTACTTTTTTTTTTTGCATTGTCCGCTGATCCGTGGACAATTCCAGCCCGTCGCCGGGGACAACGGAGCACCAATATGTCCGCCCGTCTGGCGATCAGCATGTATGAGAAATTCAATCCGCGGAATAAATAAATAAAAAAAACTTCCAACTGTTGTTGAGTGAATTAAAAACGAGGGCTGAAGCACCTCTTTCACCGGCGCTTCAAGGACACACTTAAGACCCCGTTGTCATCCGCCATCGCTCCCCAAGAACGCCACAACCTCTGTAGCGCTGTAGTCGCCCTGTCAATTTCAGCTCTCAAAGAGTGACTGATGAGGGAGACGGTTCAAATACAAAGCGGCCAACCGCCACACTGTTTGAATCGTTCCAAGTTTGGTGCGACAATGTAATCCGCCGGCGGTAATGAAATCCGGCGGCCATCTTCTCAATTGAACTTTGCCTCGAATTTAAATGAAAGGTTATAGCTCTGCCGTCGTGTCATTAACACGGAATATGAAAAAAGAGATTGTTCGAACGAATCGGACCAATGTCCCGCTCTCGTGGAAAAGGACAATTTCTTTTTTTTTTTCCTTTGGTCCCGACTCCCAGACACCTTTTTTTTTTAAATATCTGAGAAAGAAGAATGACTTGCACTCTGCCACCTTAAGTCCATTCTCCATTTTCACCCCTCCCCCCACCCTCTCTTTCTTCCCGCCTACCTTTTACCTCCGCTCAGTTTTTTTCCTTTCTTTTTCCTCGAGGATTAATTTTACCGAACAAGTGGGTACGAGAATGGACTTTTTTTTCCCCCGTACGCACTTAACTATTCTATTAAAAAAATCCCCATTCACTGCCCCCTATGTCCTATCTGAGGGTGAACGAGGATGAACATGTCCCGTGTAAATCACCATTTCTAATTCACACCATAAAGAAAGGCGAGCGATGTAAAAAAGTCTCCCTTCGGACGTTTTTTTTACCTTTTCTTCTTTTCTTTCTTCTAATCGCCTATCATGTCGTTTAATTCTCGGGGAGAACATTGTGTCGAAAAAAACCTCGTGCGAGGGTTCTGTGCAAAAAAGAAAAGGGAAAGAAAGTTCCGAGTTCCGAGTTTACATATTTTTTCTGCGGTTTCTTCCCTTTTGTGGCAGGGACATGCGCTGGAACAAAGGAACCATCCTGAAGGCCTCCGTGGAGTACATCAAATGGCTGCAGAAGGAGCAGCTGCACGCCAGGGAGCTGGACGGCCGGCAGAAGAAACTGGAGCAGGCTAACCGCAGGCTGCTGCTCAGGATCCAGGTAAAGACCTGGCGCAGAGAGCCAAAATGGCCGCAAAATGTTTGGTTTAGAAAGGAGATAGGAGGAGATAGAGAACAGGTAAACACCTGGCGCGGAGAGCCAACATGGCTGCCGTATGATTGATAAGATAGAGAGCAGAGAGAGAGAGAGAGAGAGAGAGAGAGAGCGAGAGAGAGAGCGAGAGAGAGAGAGGTGTATGTATGCCCCCCCTCCTTTATATTAGGGGGCCAAGATAGTGTAATGGTTGGTTGTTCAACCCCTAGCCAAAAGGTACCGGGTTCGATCCCCAATGTCTGCAGCAGTTTGTCTGTTAGGCATCCTGGCCCAAAATGCATAACTCATAGACATCCATGTTTCTGATGACGAGGCATTTTGTCATGAAAATAAAAATAATAAAAAGTGCTTTATTAACCGTAATGGGAGTGCAGCATTCAAAGGAACGGAAACTTACAGTGAAACTGTTTCTCATAACCACAGAGACACACCCCGGTTCGTCTATATGAGAGGATGTGCTTTTCCCGGTTGACCAATGGAAGATCTGACACATTCACAATAGTTATCTAGCTGTGTCATCTACAGTGACTCACGGTAAACAGAGAGAGCGAGAGACGAGGCTGATCATTTTCCATTTAGACAATTACAACAAATGAATCGTTTCCAATCGGTAATAATCAACCTAGTCTAGGAATTAGTTAGTTTGTTCTGCGTGTGCATGTTTACCAGTTCATATGACCTTAAACCATCTGATATCTAAGATACCACGAAAGCCAAATAGAAAATCTGCATCATGTTATTAACATATAAGATACATAAGTTAATATGTACTTTATTAATCCCGGACAGGAAATGAGGGTGTCATAGCAGGAAGTGCAGGACAGTCATAAGAATTAAAAAGGGATACAAAATAGATTTTAAAAGAAATGGTATTATTTCACACGATCACAACCTTTTAACCTTCTTCTTCTCCCCCTGCTTCCACTTCTTCTTCTTCTTCTACTACTTCTTCTATTTCTTCCTCTTCCTCTTCTTCTTCTTCTTCTTCCAGGAGCTGGAGATCCAGGCACGAGCCAACGGCCTTCCCAACATGTCCGCCGGCATTGCCACGGTGGAGCTCTCCTCGCTCCTCCTCAAACAACAGCAACAACAACAACAGCAACAACAACCACCTCCTCTCTACCAGGACGACATGAACGCCGACTACCTCCAGCAGAGGACGTCCGGCCTGGGCGCCATGCCCCTCTCCTCCTCCTCCTCCTCCTCATCCCTCCACCTCCTCTGCGGTTGTCAACGGCGACCAGGCGCTTGGCGGCGGCGGCGACTGCGCCATCACCTCCTTCTCGGACCCGCTGTCGCACTTCACCGACTTCTTCGGCGCCACGCTCAAGGAGGAGGAGCACCAGCGGCTGGACGAGATCCTGATGGACGACGCGCTGTCGCCGTTCGGCGGCGACCCCCTGCTGTCCTCGCGCTCGCCGCCCGGCCCCACCCCCGGCTCGAAGGACGGCAGCCGCCGGAGCAGCTTCAGCTCGGCCGAGGACGACGAGGACCTATAAGGTCCTGATCCTTGACCGCCTCCCCGACCGCCTCCCCCACCCATCCGCTTCCCTCCCCCCACTGCATTATGGGACACGGTGCGACACTCTCACTACAACGCTTTTGACTGAGCTCTTCACCGAGGACCACAGCAACTACATCGGCAACAAGGCGGTCAGGTGAGCGTTTGCTTGAACGAACTTGAACTGTGCCGATGCTTGCATTACCCCCAATCCCCCGCCTCCACCATCACCACCACCACCACCACCACCCTCACCCCCACCCACTACCATCGGCACCCCTCAACCACCCTCACCCTCACCCCCACCCCCACCCCCATCACAGAAGCACTGGCCCAAACCTTGGAAGGGTTGGGGAGGAGATCGAGACAAGACAGAGTTGTATGTTAAGCCGGCTTCATCTTATCCTTCATCCCCCTCGGTGAAGAGGAAGATCTCTCTCTCTCTCGCTCTCTCTTTCTTCCTCCCCCAGACAGAGCACATACACACACACACACACACACACACACACAGAGTGATGAGTGATGAACTCATCCAAAGAAGAAAAACGAAAAAAACCAAAGGGAGACATTTTTTTTAAAGAAGTCGATTGTTGAAACGGATCGCTGGCTACCGTTGTAGCCTACTGTTGTTACGATTTCAACGCCTTGATACAGTTTGTACAGTGTAGTAATACATGCCTATACTACCAAAAGTGTCCTTTTTTTGTATTTTTATAACTGTAAGCTGCCAATGGTTTATATGAAGAAACAAAAGGATTTTAAGCCACAGCAGTTTTGAGATTCTGTGCCTTATCGGAACGATGGCAGATTTGCCTAAAAATATATCTTCTGTATATTTACTCCAGTGTCTAACATGTCCATTGTCCAGTCTGTCCTTTAAATGTACTTTCTAAGTATGTGTGTATTTATATGTGTTTTAATCCATGTATTCCTATATATATATATATATATAATATTTTTATTATTTTTGTTATTATTAATGTTGTTGCTGTTGTTATGTTTGATTTAATTAAGTGCATTTGAACTTTAATGTCCCCGAAGGATTATTAAAGTTAAATCTCAAATAATTTAATCTAATGTAACATCTATGTTTTTTACTCATTGCCTGGGGATCGTAAAATGTAATAAATCCCATTTTTTGATAAACAAGATTTGTATTTTTGTACAACCACAGATGTTAACGTATTACAGTGCACACACACACACACACACACACACACACACACACACACACACACACATTCACATCATGACTGATAATCTAACTTTAATATACTAACAAGGAGAGCTACATATGCTGTTCTCTTTTCAACCTGCGGGGGGCGCTAAAGAGGTTGGCAAACGAGCTATTTCTCCATACAAGCTCGATTGAGCCGGTGAGTTCACCGGATGTCCGTTCCCTGCTCGACCAATCGGAGACTAGTCGACGCGTATCTCCGCAGAGATTGGGTGCCGCGTTTCTGACCTCTGGGAGCATCGCATGACTCCGCGACTGGCAAAGAGGGCCGTTGTGTACACCACCCTGCATGGTGACGTAGATCTTCACGGAGCCTCACGTACACGCTGACGCAGAAGTCTAATTTGAGCTTCAGGCACAAAGACATCAAGCACTAGGCAACCTTGTTATATGCACGGCTCTGTTTTTAGTCCCCATTATTTATTACCCATAATACTCCCAAAGTTTGTGGAATCCTGGGTAAAAAAATGGTCCCCAGGTTTCCAGCCGAACCTGTAAGCATCCGTAAGCCAGATGCTGCCTAACCCCTACCTGCTCCTTAATGACTCCTTATCTCAATTCACTGCAAGCCGCTACAGATAAAAGCATCTGCTAAAAAAGTCAAAACGAAGGCCCGAGACACCTGTAACTTGAAACAGATCCTAAACAAACTCCAAGCTTTGTTTTGGTAATAAACAATTAAACCTTTTCAATTAAAATCTCCAACCGACCAACCAATCAGGTACTTTTAAACATGGAGTAAGTCGTGCATAATTAATAGGCCTACAACAGACTTTTGGCCCAAAAAATAAATAAATAACATGATCTTACCTCCTGATGGATATCCACACATGCCTCATCAAAGCTTCGACTGAATTAATGTTTTACAATCTTATTAGCGCGTGTAATGAAATCGAAGGACTCTGGTCCGCATTCCCTCTTTATAGCTTCGAAAATACCATTGAACTCCTCACCAATCATTATGGAACGTGGACACTATACACTCCAACTACAAAGTGGTGTGTGATGTTTACGGGTAATTGGCCAAAGCAATTATGGAAGGTAAATATAGATTTTCATTATTCTGAAGTGGGGAGGGGGAAAAAAAGATGTGTGTGAGCGTGGAATTAATTCTTCAAACGGCTTTAATTTACATGTTGATTTCTGGTGGTTTTTTGTTCATCTTCTCCTCGCGTTCTTGTTGCTAAGCTTGAAATGTTTAGAAAATATATACAGGAGGAGGAGGAGTTTTGAGTACAGAAATACAAAAACCATATACTGAATATATATATTGGATTACTTACTACCTTGGCACATTAGTGATATTCTCTCACACACACACACACACACCAATTCAATTCATTCTCCACGTCGAATACAACAGCTAGTTATTCTGCTATTCTGATGTAATACTTTTGTTGCAAAACTGCAAACGTAAGGACCACCATGTAAGGGCCGGACCTCACGGGACAAAACGTGTTCGGATGTGGCAGAACTTTTACTGGGATCATCACAGTTCATCATCCAAGTCGTGGTAATCGGAAGAAAAAAAAAGAAGGCATTTCACAGAGCTGATGCTAGCAAGAGTCGATTGAGAAACCAGAGAGTTCGGGAGATAACGTCACCGTGCTAGAGAGATATTGGTCCTGGGCAATATCAAGCGGGGAAATGATGTCAAGAATAAAATCTGATGGAAAATGGAAGTGGGAGGAGTCTCGTGGTTAGGTTGGTTTGACTCCTAGCCAAAGGGTTCTGGCTTCGAACCCTAATGTTGTACCTGCTCCTTAATGACATCATATCATATCATATTATATAATGACATATCTGTATTGACTGTAGGATAAAAGCACCAAATGACTCAATAGTAAATATTCAAATCTGTAGTAATTCACAACATTCACATGTTTTGCCAACATATTTAAAGCACTTTCCATCAATACATGATGCGCCCTGCAATACAATAAGTGCTATGACCTGTGTCCGTCAGTAGGTGGCGGCAATGGTCAGCAAAATCCTCTGCAAGGGCGCACAACCAACAGGGAAAAATACAAGTAGTGAGTTCAATCAAAAAAGAACAAATGAAAACCATGAATCAAAAATGATTGTTCTTTCACCTCAACCTTAACGTGCACAACACTGGAATTATAATAATTATTTCCACATATAGAGGCCTACGTCCTGAAAACCTCGTGGAGTAGCCGATAGGTGACTGGCTCCGCTCTCCCAGACTGACGAAAACAAAGAAAGCCGGAAAAGCAAGTGTTGTTATGAACCTCACACAGAGAAGTCATTGATGTCACTAAAACTGTATTTTCACCCCCTCTTACTGCCAGCCGGCAACACTACTGACACCAACACTGGGGTGGGGTGGGTGAAGGGTGGGGGGGTGAGCCGTCACCTCTGCAGATGCCACAGCTGCCACGGTGCTACAATGCACTCACCTGTCGAGCCTGCCTGTTGGCAACTCTTAATCACCTCCCCGTTGATGGGAAGGGGGGGGGGGGGGGGGGGGGGGGCCGCCC
>OOFB01038914.1:5271-17429 GCA_900323305.1 Trachyrincus murrayi
TTTGTGTGTGTGTGTGTGTGTGTGTGTGTGTGTGTGTGTGTGTGTGTGTGTGTGTGTGTGTGTGTGTGTGTGTGTGTGTGTGTGTGTGTGTGTGTGTGTGTGTGTGTGTGTGTTATCAGGTTCAAGTATGCGTTTGTGGCCTCTATCTTATCTACACTCTAAATACATGTGTTGTCCTCTGATAGTGTTCCCAGAATTCCTTGGGCGTTTGCAATGGCTGAGGCCTGTGGCCTGATTCTGTGTTACATCTTCTTGTTGATCCTACTTCTTCACAAACACAGGTAACATATTACAGCAGTTCATGTATTCATGTGTGTTATACTTGAGTTATTCTACGTTGTGGATTTGAGTGGGAGGAGTTTGGTTATTCTGGTCCTGGTTTAGGGTGATTTTCCGATAGACTGGTATATCACGGTTGTATAAAGTTATGTCCGTATCAATACCGTCTCAAAATATGTCTCTCGTTATAAGCTTTCTTTCACATTCGAATGTGTCTAACTGCCACTGATCTGGGGGCGTGCTTACCATCCGCTGCTGTCATGTGAGGCTAGAGACTTTGATTTGACGTCAACCAATCAATGAGCACGAGGAGCCTATGATAGTGACGGGGCTAAAATGGCAGCTAGCCATCACCCCGAGTGAGCTAGTTAAAAAAAAACATTCGCTCTCGCTCAATGATACGAGTTGGGAGAGTTTTACAAAATGGATATCATCCAACCCTATCCTGGTTTTAATATATTAAAATATGCTGAGCCAAACCAAAACATCATACGTTTGCATGCCACAGTTTCACCATCGACGTCACCTAAGCTATGCTCCATGTGCCGCAGGTCCATTCTGTTCAGGCGTCTCTGTTCCCTGATGGGCACGGTGTTTCTGCTGCGGTGCTTCACCATGTTTGTCACCTCCCTCTCTGTGCCTGGGCAGCATCTCAAATGTGCTAGTAAGGTATGGACATTTTGAATTATACAAATTATATTCATCCGCCATATAATGCCTCTGTCAAAATAAAACCGGCATTGCATATATCTGGTTGTAAATCATGTGTTTGAGTTTGCACTGTGGTCAGATATCATACTGTATACATGGCCTGCTGGCTCGTTGTTCCCCAGATGTACGGCGATACCTGGGGCAAGATGCAGAGGGCGCTGGCCATCTGGAGCGGCTTCGGCATGACTCTGACCGGCGTCCACACGTGTGGGGACTACATGTTCAGTGGCCACACCGTGGTCCTCACCATGCTGAACTTCTTCGTCACCGAGTGTAAGTGCCGGTGCTTCCTTCTAACATAGCTTCTTCTACTCTAACCTGTCCAGGATCCGGGATCTGTCGACGATGAGAAACAGGTCTAGTGGTCAGGGTGTCCACAGCCTACCTGTAGGCATCCTGGAGCAACGGACCCAACCCCTACCTGCTCGTTAACCACTCGTATCTCAAAGAAAATCAAACAAAAATCTCTAACCAGTCTGTGTCCAGGATTTAATAATGACGGCCATTACATCTCGTCTTATTCCCACCAGACACCCCAAGGAGCTGGAACCTCATCCACACCATCTCGTGGGTGCTGAACCTCTTCGGGATATTCTTCATCCTGGCGGCGCACGAGCACTACTCCATTGACGTCTTCATCGCCTTCTACATCACCACACGCCTCTTCCTCTACTACCACACGCTGGCCAACACGCGTGCCTACCACCAGAGCCGGCGCGCCCGCATCTGGTTCCCTATGTTCTCCTTCTTCGAGTGCAACGTGAACGGACCCGTGCCCAACCAGTACAACTGGCCCTTCGACAGGCCCGCCTTCATGAAGAGTCTGATCGGTTAGCGCGTGTGTGTGTCACGTCTGCAGCTACAAAGTTCAAGTAAACACAAACAGGTTGGCATCCTAGTGAGGCCGTCTTAGCTGAGGGAGCTCTTATTTTGGAGAGGAAATGCCCCAGTAGTCAGCTGAGCTGTATTTGGAGATTTAGTGTTGGTTGCTGACCTGAACCTGGAGGGCTATGAGCCTCCAGGTCCAGGTCCAGGTTCTCCAGTCGTCCTGCGGGAGCACCATGTGTTCAATACTAATATGCCTTTAATCCATTCTGTTCTTGGGTTGCCTTCTCTAATTAATTTTGAAGAACTGAACATGATTTTAATGCGGAGGCTCATTTGGAGTCATTCTAGATACGGTTCATTTGAACAAGGTAGTGATTGTGAAGACTTATATATAATATATAATATATATATAATATATATGTGCTTATTCTGCATAAGGGTATGGTAACACTCTCGCCACAAACCTTTTAAGTACCCGCATGTTTACTGTGGCGCTCTTGTCTTCAAACTGAAGGCTTTTTTGTTTTATTTTTTTTAAACTAGAGTATAGATTTTTTTTTTTTTTTATCCAAAGAAATTACAGGAAATTATTGTGATCTGTTTAGCTAATTGAGCTATTTGTAATACTGTGTAATACTGTTATTTATCATTTAGTATTTTATTTTTATCATGTGTAGTTTTATTGTGCAATCACATATCAAGGGGAATCTATGCAGTTATATGTTTGTAAAGCTTTAAATTACAGAATGGGAAATGAGTATCGTTGATGTCTGAAGGGCTGGGATCTGGTGGGATCTGATGGGGTGGGATCTGAAGGGCTGGGATCTGGTGGGATCTGAAGGGCTGGGATCTGGTGGGATCTGAAGGGCTGGGATCTGGTGGGATCCGAAGGGCTTGGATCTGAAGGGCTGGGATCTGGTGGGATCTGAAGGGCTGGGATCTGGTGGGATCTGATGGGCTGGGATCTGGTGGGATCAATTTTTTTTTTGAGGGCACATAGAAGCACATTTAGTTTGTCACAGTTGATGTTGAAATGTGGATTTAGCACCTTTGTCTAACAAACATGTTTACAATTCGTTGGACGTTATCATTGGAGTGATGGTTTACAAGTTTATTTATTTGCAATGCAATTAATAATGATTTCTGCCGTTTGGCTCAACAGTTTTTGTATTTCAAAGTGATCTCTTGGCCAGCGGCCTTGACCAATATTGTATTTTTGGCACTCTAATAAGTCGGATGATTAAAAAATAATTTTAATATTTGATTCCCTTCCTTGACCCACCCATTGTAATTTACCAATAACAAATGTGATATCATGGTTAACAGTAGTATTGTACAACCAGCCTGCATGACCCCCACGCCTTAAAACAAACACAGCTACAACATTTTAAGATTAGTATTCTGGTAAGAACAGCGTCCAAAATGAATATAAAGGCAGCAGAGCGTTGAATACTGAGTCCAGGACCACTCGGCATGGTAGGAGCACACCGTAATGGTTACATGTCATTTGTTTTGATATTGTTTTATTATGTCATTGTTAGTTACATTGTAATTGAAAACATGAGGTACAATGTTATTGAAATGTATTGCTGTTTTAAAATGTCCTAAATAGTTAATAATTAAATTGATATTTAAGTCAACTTTTTTTCTAGAAAAATTACATAGGCTATAATACGAGATGCTCCAAATAATGTTTTTGAGCACTGGGATTTTCAAAAGCTAAAAAAGGAAAAACAAGGGCATAGATGCAACATTTCAACCCCTTTCAGATCATGTTTTTTATTTTTTGTATGTATCTTTTTCTTAGCATTCCCTCCGTGTGTTCGCCTGCCTGCTGGGTCTGGTTGCTCTCTCTCACTGTGACTGCTTCTTCGTGGAGCTGGTGCTTAAAGATCTGAATAATCCTCCGACTGGTGAGTCCAACCAGCGAGCCAATTACACACGAGAGACTGGTAGAAAAATAGAAAGGAATCTCAAATGACAAGTCATGTGTTTCTCTGTGTAGCTTGTGTGGATAAGGATGGGGGGAGACATGCCTTTGGCTCGGCGTGGGTCAAAGACTGCTATGAGTGCTCCTGCACGCAGGATGGCATGAGCTGTTGCAGCAAGTAAGTCTAATGTGTCAACCCTCTCTCGTATTTCACTTGATATTCTTCAGTCTTCAGTGTCTTTAAACTGGAAACATCTTAAAATATGTATTTGAATTATCTATTTTTTCTCTATTCTCTATTCTAATTTGTCTTCTAGGGTCCCTGACTTGGATACTATGGACATTCCCAATGGATGTGAGCTGGTTGTGAATAAGAGAATGTGCTCTGCCAAGTTGGTGCTGAGAGCAGACAAGACAAAGGAGTGTCCTGTCTGAACGGACCAAGGGTTTACTACACTCCTATAGAGTTACACATTTTATAAATGCACGCGTGTGTGTGAATAATAATTGTTTGCTGTGGCTTCAATGCTTACAATGTCAATAAAAGAATATTGAATAAATAAATCTGCGTCTTTTTGTTATCCTAAATGTATTTTTTTTTTTTTGCAGATTTACGTGCGTGGAGCAGTCAGCTTTCTGAATCATTTTGATCAACATCCAATGTAATATCTTGACCACTGTGTGGCAGTAGAGACTGTGGGGGCCTCTCATGTCTTCCACCCACTAGCTCTCATTACAATGCATTGCAAACTAAGAGCCTCTCATATTCATTCATATTCATTCACTGTATTTATCTAATAGTGCTTCACTTTGGGATATTATTGACCGTGATCTACGGTGCTTGTCATCTACACCCTAATGGACCACTGGGCATGCAGGCTGGTTCCTTCGTCCAGTGTGTGTCCGTGACCGTGTCCATCTTCTCTCTGGTGTTGGAGAGGCGTCGGCTCGTTGTGAACACTGAGCCGGGTGGGAGCCGAGTGTCCTCCGGGTCTACCTGGCCGTCGCTCTCATGTGGCAGCTGGCGTGCTTCACCTCTCTACCTTTCCTGGCCTTTCAGGTGCTTATCGGCAACCCTACGACGATGTCACCCAAGGCCTCTCTCCACACTCTCGTCTTCCCCCTCACCCTGGATCAACTCCCATGACGTCTCCGTGAGAACTTCAGTACCGCCATACAAACCCTCATTCACATGTTCCCATGGATTGGAACAAGCAGCAACACTCTGGAGGTGTGCTTGGAGCACTGGCCCCCCCAGCAGCAGAGGCTGTCTATACCACCTGGCCCCTACTCTTCAGTTACTACGCTCCTCTACTCCTGGACCTGGTCCTGGTCCTGGACCTAGACCTGGACCTGGCCCTGGGCTAGAGCTGGCGTGTCACCCTCATGCTGGTCACCCTGACAACGGCTACGCTGTGTGTTGTCTCCGCCTGTCTGCCCCCACAGCTGTCCTCTCTGTGCCCCCTGCTGGCCTGCTGGCCTGCTGTCCTCTCTGTGCCCCCTGCTGGCCTGCTGTCCCCACAGCTGTCCTCTCTGTGCCCCCTGCTGGCCTGCTGCCCATATCGACCCTCTTGTCTTGGGTCTCCCAGCTCCAGGAGGTGAGAGACGCTCTGCTGGGTCGTGTGTTCCTTCGGTCTTCATATGGAGGTGTCTGAGTGACTACATTAAAGTAGAAGAACACTGTGTGAATAGATGATGATATTGATTGATTATATTCCGATTAACGGTCTTGAATTGATTGGCCTTCTATGTGGAATGTGTAGTTATTAGATAGTCACATTTTTTAAATATGTTTTTCCTTTCTTTTTTTTCTATTTGAAAGCTGTGATACATCAGTCGTGTTATGTTACAGTTATATGTACAACAAAAGTTATACAAAAAGTGCATCTTGGTGAGGTATGACTACATATTAATCAAGAGATAAATCAGAAACACAGCTAGTTTAAAGGGATCTGAGTCCAGTTCAGTCCTGTTCAGCAAAATATTAACTTTTAACAAATGTTGTTTATCAGAATATAGGATGCAAATCGGTATTATATAGGAAATAATTTGTAAAGGAAAACAAATGCATGTAATCGACTGTTATGTTGGACAGATTAACAGTAGGCTAAATGTAATAATAATATATAATGATATTTCATTGTTTTGTATATGTTTTATAATCTCACTAAGTGTATTGATTCATGTGGGGTTGTGTAAATGTTGTTGGACCAACATCTGAAATAAAATGTTTTAAATGTGTATTATTTAGAGCAAGTTTAGGTTTGGGGCTTACTAATAATACAGACTGCATACTTCAGGCTACTTCATATATATAAATATAAATATATAAATATAAATAAATCATTATCATTTAAACTAAATATCAATTAACTTTCATTCAACAGACTTCACCATTAAAAGATGCACTGCGCATGTCTACTCGTGGAGGAAGTGACGTCGCATATCTCCCAGAGTTCAGTGCGTTACAAATAACAAGCGCGAAGCTTCAGTCGTCCGGAGGCTCGTCTGGTATGTTCTCCTGCTAAACATAAAGATAAACTTGACAAACAGGAGCTCTAAATATATACTTAATTAGTCGTTAATTAGGCTGTGTGTGTCAACTAGTTGGGCAATTCGTCTCATAAAACACATCAGCATATACCGTATATTTACCGTTCTTTTATTGGCTAGCTACTAGTGTAAACTAGCTATTCGTTATTCTAGTTTAGACAACATATTTACTTCATCCTTACGTAGAGTGGCAGGATATATGAATTAAATCTCTGTAGAAATAGGTTTGTTGACGACTCTGGTTTAGTTTTAGACCTGAACCTTGACCTCTGAGTGTTGTCTGTTGACAGGTGACCCCTCAGGTTGAGAAGTTTTAGACCTGAACCTTGACCTCTGAGTGTTGTCTGTTGACAGGTGACCCCTCAGGTTGAGAAGTTTTAGACCTGAACCTTGACCTCTGAGTGTTGTCTGTTGACAGGTGACCCCTCAGGTTGAGAAGTTTTAGACCTGAACCTTGACCTCTGAGTGTTGTCTGTTGACAGGTGACCCCGCAGGTTGAGAACAGGCCATGATGGCCAGAAGCAATCAATATTCCTCTGTTCTCAAAGGTAGACGACTGAACTGAACAAAGTGGTTTATTTTATTCAAATCCAGTTCACAGTTTATAAATGTCTGAGTTTCTTCTATTCCCAGATGTTGTTGCCTATGTTGATGTGTGGTCATCAAATAAAACAGAAAACTATTCGAAGCCATTCATCGACCAACTCACAGAAATGGGCGCTGAGGTGAGTTTCTGATGTTTGTAATGAGAAAAGAAAAACCTGCATGTTGAGTTTATGAATCCTACATCATCAGGTTGTTAATGTGTCTTCCTTCACAGGTATCAAAGACATTTACTAAGCATGTCACCCATGTAGTATTTAAGGACGGTCATCAGGCCACTTGGAATAAAGCCAAGAAAACTGGGGCAAAGCTTGTGTCTGTTCTTTGGGTGGCCAGGTAAACGTACCGTTATTATTGTTGTATATATGTATATGTATACAGTCTGCTTTTCATGTAGACACAAACATCCTTGTATACTTCGGTACTTTACCACCTGACGTTTATCAATGATGAATTTGTGAAAATTGTGTGCAGATGTGAAGATGAAGCTAAATTGGTTGATGAAGAGTTGTTCCCGGCCCAGAATGATGAAGGCAATCGTTTGCTGAAGAAAAGAGTTAGTAAACTTAAATTGACCAGTAATGTGGGATGGCCTAACTCGTTTCCTATGATCAATTTTGCTATAGAGGGGCTAAGTAGTACATATGAACAGACTACATACAGTAGGCTAGTACATATGAACAGACTACAGTAGGCTAGTACAGTAGGCTATCCCTCTAGTAAATGTTGTAACAGTTGATGCCCTATCTTGATGTAATACACTCCATCCCAAACCTTTTGCATGTGATTGTAGCATCGTTGCATGCAGCCAAAAGATGCTGCTGAAAAGACTCCTGAGAACAACAGACGCATGAAGAAGAAATTGGACAAGATGATCAAAGACCTAGCTCCACAATCGCCTCTCTGTAAGAGTTCAGTACGCCCTCTGAACGATCAATCCTATTATTTTTAGACAGGTTGTGTAATTTGGCTTGTGTCCATCCATTTTGTCAATGCGAAGTCCCAGACGCGTCCCCGTACATTATCGACCAGGAGAACGGGATCATCTACAGCCCCTCGCTGAAGAGGTCCGACAGCATGGCTCAGCGCTTGAAAGAAATGAGGGAGAAAAGGGAGAACCTCTCGCCCACAGGTAGGCCCCGCGTGGTTACCGGCACGACTCCCAGCCCAAGGTACCGGGTTCCATCCACAGGTAGGCCCCGCGTGGTTACCGGCATGACTCCCAGCCCAAGGTACCGGGTTCCATCCACAGGTAGGCCCAGCGTGGTTACCGGCACGACTCCCAGCCCAAGGTACCGGGCCTACCATCCACAGGTAGTCTAATCTGTCCCCAAAAAGCCAATAAAAATACAAGGTATGTTCTAACTGCATGACTAAATGTCATGCTCTTTCATCATACTCTCTCTATTCTCAAAGCAGATGACAAGTCTGACGAGGAGTCGCCGAGTCATCCTCCTCACTCACCTGATGAAGGAGGAGTCTCTAACCGACATGTGTACGCTCACCAGACCTCTGGAAAGCCCGGGCTCTCACCTTGCAGTGACCTGGCAAAAACGAAAGCACCGATTCATTTAAAAAAGCTAAGAGAAGAAGAGTCGAAGAGGAGCTCCGTGAGAAATGAGCTACAGAAACAATGCAGCTCTGAGGATCCCATAGCTGAGCTTCCTGAAAACCCCAAAACCAAAAAATTAAGACAATCCAAGTTAAAATTTAATAGCAGTGCAGTTAATAAAAGTGGACATTTGACCGATGATGGGACACTGGGGAGACAAAAGACTAAACCAGCGACCCACACGGTAACGTCTCCAGAGGATCTGAATCCCCCTCGTTGCCTCTCTTCTCCAGCTGTTGTTCGAAACACTCAAGTCAACCAAGAATTAGCCAAAGGCGTTATTTTTCAATTAAAGAAAGCGGACCTGCCAACATCTAAAAATAAGAGAAGAGCCTTCTTATCTGCATTGGCAAGGAAGGCCACCCTTCCCAGTGAATCCTTAAGCGTTGCTCCACGTTTACCTGAGGTGGACAACGACGACGACGTATTTGAGGACTACTTCTCCCCAGCTAACCACAACCCTGTCCAGAAGAGACCTTCTCTACCCAGTCTGCCCGGAGAGGACAGGATCGAGCTGCCTTTCCAGCTGGCCTCCGTGTCTGGCAAGCGGAAGCAAAGGAGAAGTAGAACCTCGCCACCTAATAATAATAATAATAATAATAATAATAAGAGGATGCGAACGGAAACCAGGCACCAGTGTAGTGATGTACATGATAAACCTATAACACATCCACACGTTCCAGACCCCGGCCCCTCTGTCGGTCCGGCCCACCCGGCGAGGACTAAAAGACGGAAGACGTTGCCAGTAATGAACACGGATGATTTTGAAACTAAAGTCAAATCTAATCCCATGAAAACGGCCCAATTAGGCCCGAGAAGAAGCAGTCCATCATATGGACAGCAGAAACTATCTGAGGCCCATTCTCATGCCATGGAAAGTGAGTAGCAATCTGAAATGTGAGGTGCTGTATTATCTTGCACTGTGAATTGCGTTAATGCTGATGGCATTTTGAACTGTGTTTGTACTTTCTAAAGAAAACCATCACCAAACCCCATGATACATTCAGATTCAAATATTCAAATGTGTAGCTATAATCAGGGTTTTCCTGGCTCAAAATGAGTCGGAGGTGGTACCATCCTGAAAGTTATTGACCGGGGGGGTCGGTGTTTACTCATTATTCATTCTAATGTATTTCAAATGTACCGCATCTCGTCAGTAACATGAATTATTACTTTTTAACTGCCTGTCAGACGATGTCTGCACTGTTTCACCTGCCCTCACGATTCTCCTCCTCGCGAACTCGCTTTGTAAAGTAGTCGCTGATTCTACGAGCCATGTCTGCAAAGCTGAAAGCATTACACTGATGGGATGTAACCTTTTAAATAAACTGGACGTGCTTGGATGCAAAATAAACGATATTTACCTGAACAGCCACAAAATATCACTGCGTATACATTCCTGCTGTTGGGGGAAAAAGACGCTCTGGAGGGAGCACTGTGTACTAACCCTAACCCGGTTACGATATAGCGCCACATTGGCGGAATGCCGCACTTACGAAATGACAGAAATCCTCTGAATGCAACGCTTGTTAGAAAATAGTGTTTGAGTTTCGTCCAGAGCTGGAGGCGGCCGCCTCGTAATTCTCTATGCAGGAAAAACCCTGTTAATTCAGTGATTATAAGTTATCTTTTCAATATTTTAATTTATTTGTGTTTACTGTCTCATCTGGTTTCCATCCCATATATTTTGGTTACCCTCACAGTTAAAGAATAACATACTATATGAAAGGAACCAGGTGAAGTTAAGTCATGTGGTTTATATATATATATATAGGTATATTTCTGTATTTTTGGTTTTGTTGAATATTAATTCCATTCGATAAATATATTCGTTCTGTGACATTAAGATGATTTTCCAGTTGAGTTTTCAGTGTAATATTTTGTGAAATTGTCTTAATTTAATGATCAAATGTGACCTTTAAATTCTAGAAGGTCTATCTTGGACAACAAAGTGTTGTAATGATAGATTATGTTGGACTAGATGGTGAGGAAACCTTTCATGTACAGGAAGTCGTTTTGTCACATTTGTATCGAAGGTTCCTTACTACAGAATTATAAAGACAGAAAATGTGCTGTTTGTGATATATGACAAAGCAATGGGACTCTTTACAAGTAGCTGAATCATAGGCAGCCATAGGTGACCAGAGAAGGGAACCCAATAATCATCTATTGATAAACGAATAATGATTAATAAAATAATTAATTACATGAGGGACACAATTACTTAAAAAGGCTGTTCTAAAGGTAATGGAGGTATTGAGCTCCTATACCTAGCCCTAATAAATAAGCACCAACCAACATTTTAAAATCCATTTTTATAAGAAAATAAGACGGTGATCTGATAATAACTGTCTACTGTCACTACAGCAAGAACCCAACCACTGGTGACACACGGCCTACTGCACCTGCTGCTTTACAACAGCATTTATTTTTCTTAAGGTGGAGGAAGTCAACAAACGGTCGCAGCTGGTGGAGCTGAGACCACGAGCGAAGACGAGACAAGTCTTATGAAAATGGAACAGTCAAAGGTAAAACAAAGCAACCTATTAAACGTGTGTGTGTGTGTGTGTGTATGTGTATGTGTGTGTTCGTTCTGTGAGAGGTGTCGTGGTGATCTAAACTCCTTGGCTGACCCCAGCGTGAGTACAGGGCCTAGGGATCACTGACCTTTATTATTGTAAGAATAGCGTCATTTCGTGGGCAGAACCGCGACCGCCAAGGAGAGGTCGTCATACGCTGAAGAATTTCCTCCGTTTGTGTTTGAAAGGGCTTGTGTTCAGGAACCGAGCTACACGGTTCACACCAGGCTCTTTTGTCTGAGGTGTATTATGTTGTACTTATTCTTAAATTCTTTTTGAGCTGCTGCCAGAGCCGCTGCATCAGATGAGCTAAAATTACCCTTGAGGGACCGTGAGACACAACCTGCTCACTATGAGAGACAACCTGCTTACACTATGAGACACAACCTGCTTACACTATGAGACACAACCTGCTTACACTATGAGACACAACCTGCTCACTATGAGACACAACCTGCTTACACTATGAGACACAACCTGCTTACTATGAGACACAACCTGCTCACTATGAGACACAACCTGCTCATTATGAGACAACCTGCTTACACTATGAGACACAACCTGCTTACACTATGAGACACAACCTGCTTACACTATGAGACACAACCTGCTTACTATGAGACACAACCTGCTACACTATGAGACACAACCTGCTTACACTATGAGACACAACCTGCTTACACTATGAGACACAACCTGCTCACTATGAGACACAACCTGCTTACACTATGAGACACAACCTGCTTACACTATGAGACACAACCTGCTTACACTATGAGACACAACCTGCTTACTATGAGACACAACCTGCTCACTATGAGACACAACCTGCTCATTATGAGACAACCTGCTTACACTATGAGACACAACCTGCTTACACTATGAGACACAACCTGCTTACACTATGAGACACAACCTGCTTACACTATGAGACACAACCTGCTCACTATGAGACACAACCTGCTTACACTATGAGACACAACCTGCTTACTATGAGACACAACCTGCTCACTATGAGACACAACCTGCTTACACTATGAGACACAACCTGCTCACTATGAGA
>OOFB01038935.1:11122-22387 GCA_900323305.1 Trachyrincus murrayi
TCTCTGGTAGGGCCTCACCTCTGGTAGGACCATCTCTCTGGTAGGACTATATCTCCGGTAGGACTATATCTCCGGTAGGACTATCTCTCTGGTAGGACTATCTCTCTGGTACGACTCTCTGGTAGGGCTATCTCTGGTAGGACTATATCTCTGGTAGGATTATATCTTTTAGGATTATATCTTTTAGGACCGTCTGGTAGGACACTCTCTGGTACGACTATATCTCTGGTACAGCTATATCTCTGGTAGGACCATCTCTCTGGTAGGACCATCTCTCTGGTAGGACTAACTCTGGTAGGACCATCTCTGGTAGGACCATCTCTCTGGTAGGACTATCTCTGGTAGGACCATCTCTCTGGTAGGACCATCTCTCTGGTAGGACTATCTCTTTGGTAGGTCTGGTAGATTTACCTCTCCAACAGGTCTGTAGATCTGGTCCACATGCCATCTGAGGTTATAATTTGGTCACAATGTTCTAAAAGGAACCAAAATCTGATTATAGATCCTAGTTTAGGTTTTCCATGTTTGTGTTGTGTGTTAATATGATGACAAACACTGTAACTAAATGATTGTGTGTTGTGTTGCGTTGCAGAGGAGGGCGAGGTGTACGTGTGGGACATGCGCAGTAGTCGCTGTGTTAACAAGTTCGCAGACGATGGCTGCGTGAAGGGAACCAGCGTCGCCACGTCCAGAAACGGACAGTACCTGGCCTGCGGGTGGGACACACACACTTAACACTACACTACACTACACCTTGTAGCGAGCCAGATTCTGACCTGC
This sequence comes from Trachyrincus murrayi, assembly GCA_900323305.1. Lineage (NCBI taxonomy): Eukaryota > Metazoa > Chordata > Actinopteri > Gadiformes > Macrouridae > Trachyrincus > Trachyrincus murrayi. The sequence continues at coordinate 11,903 of OOFB01038935.1, forward strand.
AGTCCTATGCTTGTCCAGCTCCTTTGATCTTGGAGTCCACTTTGTGGTCTTATCAAACACTTGTTTGAGTGTGGGCTGTGATGGAGCCTCATGAGGCTGCTTTCTGCTTCACGTCAAGATGTGCCCACAAGTTGGTTGTCTTTTTCTGTTTGAGGCTGCTTGATCACTGACTTATGGAGCACAGATATTACAGATGACTGAACCAGATGGGTCCTTGGGTGACGTAGTCCCACACCTTGCGTCTTCCACCCTCAGCCATCTGTAAATAAAAATAAATAAAAAAGTGAGACATTAACTGAATTATATATTTGAGCTGGAACCAAAGTAGTTTGCATTGCATGTTCTATTCTATATTCTATTCTAAATAGCTTAATCTTCACTAATTAGTCCATCTTCATATTTAGGTATATCAAAAATAATAAATAATATCACGAACGTCACAAATAGTAACTCATGGTTCTTGGCGGTTGTCAGGGACAGGGTAACGTTATATTAAGAGTTATATTGAAAAGGGAAAATGATGGGGTCAATGTTTATTAACTTTCCAGTACCTGTTTCACAAACTAGTTAGCAACTTACCGTGAAAACACCGCTTGACTGCCGAGTCACCTCATCAGCACATGCTGCATGTGCTGCAGACCGCAGGAGAGCATTGTAAACAATGGAGTCGGAGCGCACTCTGCTGGACAAAATATGTGATCCGTCTCTAAATCACCCCAAGCATCTTTTTCTGCATTATATATTCTGTAAAAAAGGTTTTCATATACGCCGATATATCTGTGATATAAAATCGGCCGACCGATAAATTGGCCGGACTCTAATCTCCATTTATCTCTATGTAAATAATGTGTTTATAAAAAGTTTAATGTATATTAAATTCTGTCTATGTATATAATGTGTTTTAATACGAGTAATGTATATTAAACTCTGTCTCTATGTATATGATGTGTTTTAATACGTGTAATGTATTAAACTCTGTCTCTATGTATATAATGTGTTTTAATACGTGTAATGTATTAAACTCTGTATTAACTCTGTCTCCCTCTAGCTCTCAGTCGGGAGTTGTCAACGTCTACTCTCAGCAGGAGTGCCTGACGTCAGCCAATCCCAGGCCTCTGAAGACGCTGATGAACCTGTTGACCCCCGTGACCTCTCTGGCCTTCAACCCCACCTCCGAGATCCTCGCCATGGCCTCGCGAAATGAGGACGAGGCCCTGCGCCTGGTGAGGTTTTTTTCAGACACGCCCAAAAATATTGCCTTTGTTCCATCGGCTTGTTGGTTATAGTGGTTATGGTCGGTCGGTGTTCACAGCTTTTCATCATTGATTGCTTGTGTAGGACCTGAGGACCTGAGGTCTTTGAGTAGTTGGTATAGTGGTTAGGGTTAGCTGAATAAAGGAAATCATTGTCCATTTTCTGAATATAAAGTAAAGATGATAAGGATAAGGTTTTCAATGTGGGGATAATGGTGACATTTTCTTTTTCATTTGGGTCTTAACACACCCACCAGGAAATGGAATGAATAATGTGTGACCCTAATTGGTAATAATTTGTGTGTCTGTCTGTCTCCAGGTCCACCTCCCCAGTTTGACGGTGTTCTCCAACTTCCCCATCGCCAAGAAGAAGAAGTACATCCACCGTGCCAACTGCATAGACTTCTCCCCACATAGCGGCTTCTTCTCATTGGCTAACAACAAGGGCGTCGCCCAACTGATGCGGTTAGTCCCGCCCTGCTAGACCTGAAAAACTCAAGCGTTCGGTTTTTCGTGATATTAAAAGTATTCAAGTTTGAAATGTGACTGAAAATCTAAAGATTAAGTGTATTGAAACAGTTTTTATGCATGAATGTTTGGCATGTATTAACTAGGTAATGATAGAGTACATTTCCTGCTGCATTATTTATAGTTAAATAAATTAGGTCCATTCTTTAAACAAAAAAAAAACAACGTACTTTTACCAAATAATTTGCACCAATACAATCATTGCATAACATTCCAAGAGTCTACATGAATCTGACTCACTGTCGACAACATTCAGATTCTGACAGTTTTTTCTCTCTCTGCTTTGTTTTCTCCAGGTTGCTGCACTACAGGGACTTTTAAATACACCAGTATCACGTTACACTCAGAAACAGGACGTCAACAGCCTTTGGGGTACAGATTTTTGTAGTTATACAGATTGCAAGTTGAAGCTGTTTCACTGTAGCTGTCTGTAGTTGTGCCGTATCTTGTGATTGGATATGCACCATACAGAGTTGAAAGTACAACGTTAAAGAGGACAACTAGTTTTATCTCATGGAAATATTTGTACCGGGTCAGAATCGCTTGGTAGACGAGACCTGTGTACTGCTGTGCAGCTTGGATGGCTTCCATGTAAAACCTCTTTTGGTATATTTGTGATTATTTTTAACTAACTGTTGTATAAATGCAGTAAAATACCCCCGATATATCCATTCTAGTCGTTGTTTTGTCTCGTTTTTGTCTGCCCAGCCACAATGCTGTTTTACGCTCCAGAAAAGTGTCTGGTTGTTGCGCTACAGATCGAATCAGGTTTGTCCAGCTCCCGGGGTTGAGTCAACAGCTGCTGCAGTTTTCACATTTCTTTAAATAAATACATAAGCAATTAGTAAGTAATACATACCAGCTAGTACAGGGTCCACACACCTACTGAGAAAATGCTAATTACGCTAGCTAGCTGGCTCCCTACATGAAGGCGAATATGTAGTTTAGATTCCAGTGAAATTTGTTTTACATGCATGTAGCAGGTAGGAGATTAGGCACCTTGCTCAAGGATGCCTTCATGTAGGCATTGGGGTTCGAACCCAGAACCTCATCCACTACATTGCCCATCCAATATCTTTTTATTAAATATATTTGTATGGGCTTTCTGTGCCTTTATGGACAGGACAGTGGGTTGAAGAGGAGAGGCAATGACATGTAGCGTAGGACCACAGGTGGGAATCGAACCTGGATCGCTACGAGGTGTACATGGGCAGCGCACTAGCGGGTTGAGCCACAGCCCATCCGGTATCTAAATGCAAGTACAATATACCAATGAACAGACCCGAGAGTTTTTAAGCGGTGTTGCCTGGTGCTCCGAGTTGACCGTTTAGCAGATCTCGTGATGTATATAAAAATATATAATATATTATACATTTATAATATATATGAGAAACTGCTTCCTGTCGCTCCCACTCACACACATACACACCCGCTGTAGGAATGTCCCCGTTCCTGTTGGTCTGCTGTAGAATGGAAAGCATTTTCATAACGTCAAGTCCTCTGGCAGCAGAACCAAACCGTCTCTGGGATAGTGCTCTGTGGCATCACAAGTGTTTCTTGGTGTGAAAAATATGGATGGATGCAATGCCTGAAACAGGAAATGCATCACTAAGCCAGAGAGGGGTTTCTTTTGTTGATGACACGTAATAATACGTGCATAATTACACTAGGTTCATAAAATGGTGACTTTTAACCTTTTGTATTAAAGGGAATTAGGTATGGCGTTCTCTAGCAAGCTGTTCTATATGCTATGTGCTTCTTGTGGAAACAACAGTATGGTTTCTCTCTATCTCTCACCGCTGCACCTGGTTTCAAACTTGCCTGACGACTTTTTATTTATTTACCTTTTACCAGCAGTCAGCCAATTCTAGTCCGCTTCCTCTGACAGGACACACCCTCTACTATGGGATGGGAACCCTTAAACAGACACACACACACACACACACGCCACACTCTTGAGTCATTTGAAGTTAGGCTCTCTGTTTCAGGGTGGCTTGTGGAAAACTACTCAGATACAGTTCTCACGACCCGGAGGAGACACAGTTGACTTCAGGTAAATTCAATTCATGATTTCTAGGATTTAATTTAAGTTTAACAACATTTCGAAACCAATAAAAGTAGCTAAACAACATATGGCAACTAATAAGCATAACTAAACAGATATAAACTAATGCATAGTTTTCTGTAAAATAATCTTTATAGCATCCATTTCCTATTAGAAATAACTGCCTTTTCATCGCTATGCTGTTGTACAACATCATCGTATTGCATGCGTGTTAAAGTCGATACAATGTATTTCTGTCTGCGAAACCAAGAAACACATGCAAACCCACTGAGATGGAGAGCACGTGGAATAACACAGACCTTACAGACGAAAACATGATTATTAGGCTGAGATCAATTGCTGAATCTATAGATTGTGATGTTTAAGGCGGCCTGTCTTTATTAACATTGTTAGGCCTATTGGATGACCCTGGCCAAAGATGAGTCATGGTGGTGGTTTGTGTAGGTTCTGGAAGGACAGAGATGTTTGACTTTAAAACATAAACTGTTTTACTGATGGACGTGGTTGTAGTCATTACTTGGTAAGTGATTGTCCCACAGGACATGTGACACACACACACAAATGAACACACTTTTCATATAATCTGGCCTATAAGTACATGCCACTTAGTAGAGGCTTATTCTAATACCGGCAGTGCATATATTTCTTGGCATGGGACCCTGACCCTAGCTGTGTTAATGCCAGGCTTAGGGGTTCATCTGTCCAAATAGAGTTTGTCACTGTATACATTACAGCAAAGCTTTATCAAAAATTACAACGGAAGTCACTATACTGTTCTGTAATGGTTCCATACTGTTCTAGATATCTACTGTTATTATTATTATTATTATTTTTAATGAAGTAGAGCAGGTAGGCTCATCAAACAAATAAGGACAGCCTCAACAATTGAGATATGAACAATTACTTCCTCAACTACCCTTCTCTCTCTCCATCTCTTCCTCTCTACCCCTCTCTTCCTCACTTACCCTTCTCTCTCTCCATCTCTTCCTCTCTACCCCTCTCTTCCTCACCTACCCTTCTCTCTCTCCATCTCTTCCTCTCTACCCCTCTCTTCCTCACCTACCCTTCTCTCTCGCCATCTCTTCCTCTCTACCCCTCTCTTCCTCACCTACCCCTCTCTTCCTCACCTACCCTTCTCTCTCGCCATCTCTTCCTCTCTACCCCTCTCTTCCTCACCTACCCCTCTCTTCCTCACCTACCCTTCTCTCTCGCCATCTCTTCCTCTCTACCCCTCTTCCTCACCTACCCTTCTCTCTCGCCATCTCTTCCTCTCTACCCCTCTCTTCCTCACCTACCCCTCTCTTCCTTACCTACCCTTCTCTCTCTCTCCATCTCTTGCTCTCTACCCCTCTCTTCCTCACCTACCCTTCTCTCTCTCCATCTCTTCCTCTCTACCCCTCTCTTCGTCACCTACCCTTCTCTCTCTACCCCTCTCTTCCTCACCTACCCTACCCTTAATGTGAGAGCAGAAGAGACTGCGTCAACACCCACGGATGATGATATGATCCAGATGACAGACATAGTACATGCTCCTCCCTCGTGCATGTGGGCAGTGGGCGTGAATTTGATGGAATTTGTTCCTGTGCTCATTGTGTAAACTGTATTAGATTGGATTGCTGCCGATAGCTATCTTTAAAAATAAACTATGAATACAAAAGAGTCGTGCATCATATGCCATTTGATTCGGTTTTTATTTCCTGCTGCGATTATGTGGCCTCTGATAGAGTAGCCTGTGTAAACAAGTGTCTCGTGGGTAGTAACGTGTTACAAGTAACGCACAGGAGTAAAAAAAAAAGTTGTTTGAGTACTTTCATGTTCCTTTTCTTAAACTGTACTTCTGCTCTTTACTTGAGTATATTTTTGAGCAAGTAATCTGCTTTTTACGTTGCTACATTTGCCATGAATACCTTTGCTACAACTCTAAATGTGAAGAGAGGGGTAGAGATGGAGAGAGAGAAGGGTAGGTGAGGAAGAGAGAGGTAGAGAGGAAGAGATGGAGAGAGAGAAGAGTAGGTCAGGAAGGGAGGGCTAGAGAGGAAGAGATGGAGAGAGAGAGAAGGGTAGGTGAGGAAGAGAAGAAGAGATGGAGAGAGAGTGGGAGATTGTTCATGTCTCAATTGTATAGGCTATCCTTATTTGTTTGATTAGCCTACCTGCTCTACTTCATTAAAAAAAGTGTTATGTTTTTTTTACTTTTTGTGCACTTGCCCGCACACCCTAAAAAATTTAAATGGAAAGTAACTTGTACTTTGAGTAATTTGTTAAGCAGGTACTTTTTCACTTTTACTTGAGTCATTTTTTTATGGGAGTAATTGTACTTTTACTTTAGTATAGAGTTTCAGTACTCTACCCACCACTGCTCACAGGGTAGGTGGACCAGTACAGATGTAATAAGAGTCCAGAGAATAAACTAGAAAACCTTGACTTCTGCTTCTTCTTCAGTCAAACTGCTTTCGTTGTTGTCGTCGTCGTCGTCGTCGTATGAAGACCAGTGAAAAGATAATGCTAATTAGATCCTGCTTCTGCTTTATGGTGGTTGTATAATGTGAAGCCCTTAAGAGACCGTAACTTACATAATATATAATATTAACTTGGGTCGACTAGATTCAATGAGCACAAGACAGCATCTTGATGGTGATGATGTGGTTCAAGGTACCACTGAGCATGGCTGACAGCTTGCAACTATATCGAAAAATTAGTGAAAACGTAACATTGATCATGATAAATAGGGTGTGAAACAGGCTATAATAGGCCACATCATAGGAGACTTGGTCTTAGGCCATCTGTGTCTGCTCATTCTGTCATTGGATAGCATGAATAGCTCCTGCAATGATTGGATGTTGTGGAAGTTAAGTCACTTAGGCCATCGTATTGACTTAAGTGGATCCTGGTGTCATTCAAATATGTATGAATTCTTTGTGGGTTTGTTATTAATAGATTTGACGTTACAAACGCATACACAATCTGTTCATGTGCTTTTTGTGTGACAGAAAGGCACTTCACCTCTGCCCCTGGAATGCAGGCAATCCAGCCAACATTCTTATGGAAGGGCAAGACAGACACACACACAGATACGTACATAAACTATCCTAGGATTGATTCAATCTGAAAGTGTTGGTTTCGATCTGACTGACTGATCAGCCAAAATTAAATAGGACGCAGGTGTGTAAGCCACGCCCACTCTACCTGTTTACAGCTGAGCGGACGACCCAGTCCAACCACAAAGAGCTCTTTCCGCAACAACAAAACATACACTACATAAGCAGAAACGAGGCTACAGATACACGGATATAGCAAACAAAATCGCTTACGTGAAACGGTCGCACCCAACTCAAGCGCTGAGGTCAGAGGAAACGAGTGGAATTAATTGTATTCGACTCTACTTGTGTGGTTACAGTATAAAAAAAACAAAAAACACACACACACACACACGCCGTCCGTCCAGGTCCAAGTCCAAGTCCAACCATAAGGTCCCAACTAGTAAGATGCTATTTGAGAAACATCTCTGCCTTGAAATGCACCGTTTTGCCAAATGACAAATTGATGAACACAAGAGAATGGTAGCTTGTGTGCAACTGAAGAATATAACGAACTGTACAAAGTTGGTTTCTCGTATTTGATACTGAAGGTATTGTGTGTGTGTGTGGGGTTTTGCCTCGTCACGCTGAGTAGTCTGTTTCCACGGCGTTAATGGTCCTTTTGTGCGTAATTCGTTTGTGGTGTTGCGGTACACTTGCAGGTGGAATGTGGCTCAGCCTGGTTTGCAATGAGCCAGCCAGTATTTCAAGTAGGCCTAGCACTCATTACCGTGAACTACATTTTCAAGCAAAGCAACCTGTAATTAATTTGCCACAGGAAAGCCTGTGGTTTTATGTTGGCCTAATTAATACATATTTTATCCAAATGATCATCACCGATTATGTTTTTTTTTTGGTTTTTTTTGTCATGTAGGCCTATCATGTTCACAAACACAGTAACTTGAATGAAAACACTGAAAAGTATGGCATGTCTTCTTCGTTGAATCAAAATCATTTTGGTCCTAGACTTATGGTCCTGGACTATGTTAACGTCAGTCATTGTTTTCAAAAGAGAACTTGATAGAAGTGTTGCTATGCATGTAAACCTGTATTTATTAGTTGAATGTGTTTTTGTTGTTTTTAGATTATCTCTTTACTTCACGGCAGCAGCCCAGATGGCAGAGGCAGCAATAGAACCGAGCCCTAACATCTTCTCGGAGCAAGAGTTGACCTGCTCCATCTGCCTGGACCTGTTCACTGATCCCGTCTCCACCCCCTGCGGACATAATTTCTGCCAGGTAGGCCTACAGCTGCTCACGGTGTCGGTGAAGACCAAGGCATCGGAACCTCTTATCTTCTCATTGACGTGAAGTAGTTGCAGAGCTCAGATAGTAGTGGGCTGTGGTAGGCATCGGAAACAAAACGGGAAGAGACTGAGAGGAAGACGGAACGAGTTAGAAGTACAGAAATGAGTAACTACATGGGGGGAAGGATAGCGTAAGAGGCTAGGGTATTTGACTGCCAGCCAAAAATAACTGGGTTAGCCTAGATCTCCAATGTCTGGAGTCTGCCTGTAGACAGGCCTAGCCGCCATACCTGTAATGTATCTGAATCAGCAAGTTAGATTTAAGACTTTTTTTAATGCCACTCGGAATTCAATTTAAGACCAACTTTACAATAACCAAAATTGAAGAAGAAAAAAAGATGTTACCAATTATTTTAAGATTAAATTGCAATGTCATAAAAAAAAGATTAATAAAATCCTACTTCCCATGTCTTAGCATTTTTAAGACTTTTGAAAGATTGATTTAAGACATTTTAGTACCAATTAAGGCCTTGTTTCTAGATTAATGATGGCCAAATGACTGAATAGTATGAAATAAAGTGTGAGGCCTTTGTCTCTGTTGTTGAAGGAGCTGGCTGTAGTTCGGCTAGAGGCCATGTTTCTGGTCCTCATATTCTCGCTGTAGTAAGAGAACCTTCTCATATATACAGCGATATTTGATGGAAACTAAACAGAAGATTGTATCTAGGCTAGACGTATGAAGAACTTAAAGGACAGATTGTAGCTGCTATTGTCAAGAGGAACGCCACACACACCTAGCCTATTTTATCAATGTAATTAATTGATTTATTTAATATTTATTTAATTAATAAAGTGTTTGCCTAACAATGATGTTCATTATATAAACCCACACTGTTAGTGTACCATTAGACACGCCACCATTACCATACCGTTAGTCTTGGGCTATGGTTAGTTGATGTGGTCAGATAGCCGACTTTCTAATCCCTTCCTCTCGTCTTTCCCCAGGCCTGCATCGGGGGCTACTGGGCCTCCAGTCCCGTGTGCACGTGTCCACTTTGCAAAAGACAGTTCAATGAGCGGCCCCTGCTCAACATCAACAAAGTCTTCTCCCTCATCACGGAGAACTACAAGCACGCCCATTACGGCACGCCACCGAAGATGGGGCTACCCGCGGCCGACGGCGGATACGAAGCACAATCGGCGACGGGCGTCTTCTCCGCAAAGAACCCGTTCGCGCCCACGTCGCACCCGGACGTGGTGGTCACCTGTGACATATGCACGGGGGTGAAGCGGGCGGCGGTGAGCTCGTGCCTCACGTGCACGGCAGCGTACTGCGGCGAGCACGTGGTGCCGCATCGGACGTCTGCGTTCTACGCCTCCCACCGCCTGCTGGACCCCCAGGAGGCGCTGCGAGGACGCACCTGCACCGCACACAAGCACCTGCTGGAGGTGAGGAGGTCCGGACGGGAGACGAGCAACCCGAGAGCGTTCTCGGACCAAGAACCATTAGAGCTTCAGGAAATGGAACCGGTGACGATGTATGACCATGTATGGTCAACGGTTCCATTTCCTGAAGCTCTTGGGTTCTGATATTGGACGTGATTGGAGCTTGGTGGTCAATATTTGGTGGTCAATAATTGTAAATCATCCGTTTACAATTGTATTAGTCGAGAGACTGTACATATCTTTGTTTTTTTTACAATGACATAAGACAAGACAAAAACCATTGGACAAAACTTGACGTGACATGACCTACATTACAAGACACTTAACAATACATAACGTCACTTGTTCATTTTGACCTGTTGCATGACCCTTTGACCTTGTGACCTCAGGTGTACTGCAAGACGTGCCAGAGCTGCGTCTGTGCCATCTGTGTCTTGGGGGAGCATCGTACTCACCACACTGTCTCCGTTCAGACGGAGAGACTCTTCAAACAGGTGGGAGGGAGGAGGAGGAGAGAGAGAGAGGGAGGGAGGGAGGGAGGGAGGGTGAGGGAGAGGGAGAGGGAGAGAGAGAGAGTATAAAATAATATATAATCTATAGTTTCAATATTGTAGCATATACTGGATAAGTCACTTAGACATTTATGCACGTAAAAGGGTCAATAATGTATACTATCAATAATGTTTACAGAATTGGGTAAAGACTTACTTTTTCACAGTATATACACATTTAAATCATTATGTAGTATTTTAGACGATTGTATTGTATTTTTGTATGCTATTGTTATCTGTATCTTATGTTAGTTTATTGCATTGCTGCAGTAGTCAAATGATAGTGTGAAGTAAAACTGGCCATCAATTGGCAGGTTGT
>OOFB01038935.1:22407-34454 GCA_900323305.1 Trachyrincus murrayi
TCAATAATGTATACTATCAATAATGTTTACAGAATTGGGTAAAGACTTACTTTTTCACAGTATATACACATTTAAATCATTATGTAGTATTTTAGACGATTGTATTGTATTTTTGTATGCTATTGTTATCTGTATCTTATGTTGTGTCTTAGTTAGCTTATTGCATTGCTGCAGTAGTCAATGATAGTGTGAAGTAGAACTGAACACCTGCTAGGCTATGGTTCTCTCCGTTCAACCGTTTGTCTGCCCATCCATCCCTATATATCCAGAAAGTGTTATCCAGGTCTGAGTTGGAGATAGTGAACCGCATCGAGCGGAAGAACGTCCGTCTCATGGGGCTGAAACAGCGACTCCAGGCCATCACGGTAGAGCTCACTCTTCCCTTCAGTACAGACTCTGTCCATTAGTCACTGTTAATATGGAAGAATACAATATTAGCCTAATAGAAAACGGTGGTATTATTTATTATTAATTAGTCATTTAGAACAGCGGTTCTCAACTGGTCCAGCCTCAGGACCCACATATGTCATTAGTCAGTAAGCCCACCCAAAAGTAAAAAATGTCTTTAACCAATATTGCAGTAATCAACAACGCCTTCATGTACCGTTAAAAACATTGAGCGAGTAAAAAGCTGCAACCATTGGGGCTAAACTCAATGAAATAGTAAGCCATTGAAACATGAATTAACATTGAAACATTACTTAATTCATGGGCTTCTTTCTAAAGATTAAGGTTTGGCATGTGCTCTGCGACCCACTCAAAATGCCCTCGTGACCCACTTACGGGTCGCGACCCACCAGTTGAGTTGATCACTGATTTAGAAGACACTTTTATCCGAAGCAACTTACAGTGTCGTCAGATGCAGGCCATCACATTTAAATCATTATGTGATATTTTAGACGATTGTATTGTATTTTTGTATGCTATTGTTATTCTGTATCTTATTTAGTTTATTGCATTGCTGCAGTAGTCAAATGATAGTGTGAAGTAAAACTGGCCATCAATTGGCAGGTTGTGCCTACTGGTAGGCTGTGGACACTAGACTAGACTGTCCTGCCCCACTATCATGATACCGACCATGGCTCCTTATATGTGATGCTACATTGTTTGTAGCATGTTTTCTTTGCGTGTGACCTTTAACCTTTATGAATGGCCACTTGTCGATGCAGAACTACGCCAATGGGGAGCAAGCAGAGGTGGAGCAGCTTCTCTCAGATCTGTCCGAGTCCATGGAGAGCATCCGGGCCCACCTGCTCGGCGGGATGCAGAACAAGAGGGCCGTTGTAGTGACGAAGGGGGAGGGGCTGGTGAACCGCCTGGAGGCGGAGCTAAGCCAGATGAGGGAGAAGAGGGCCCTCCTGGACACCCAGGCCACTAGTCAGGACCACATCGGATTCCTGCAGGTAGCCCACACGGCACACCAGGGGCGATTCTAGATGTGAATGTTTATGTCTGAACGTATCAGCCCCCCTAACAGTTTGGATGAAGCCTAAATTGTGTTACTTCGGTATCACATATACTAAAATTGGAACGATACAGAGAAGATTAGCATGGCCCCTGCGCAAGGATGATATGCAAATTCGTGAAGCGTTCTATCTTTTTTTTAAAGAAAGAAAATAAAAAAATAAAAAAGGATGAAGCCTAAATAAAAGTGGTTAAGTTAATCAGAGACAAAAAAAAGGACTGGACATTTTCCGGGGGGAGCTGATATTAGACACAGCTTCAGCCCCACTAAGGACGGTATGCATCCAAGACCTTTTCCATCCCCTCGGTGTGTTTGTTTTGTGTAGAATTTCGACCAGGCCATTGCTCCGCTGGCTGAGGACTCGGACCGGCAGGAGGAGGTGGACGTGGAGTCACAGCTGTCCCTGCAGTACAACCTGGGGGACATGAAGAGTGCCCTGGCGGACGTGAAGGAGAAGATGGACGAAATCACCATGGGAAGGATCCGCTCCAGAGGATCCCAGGGATCCAGTAATGGATTCATTAATTTGTTTATTAATTAGGCATGTTAACGTCAATGCTGCTGACCCCTGGCCTTTCCTTGCAGTGAAGTATTAACGTCTCTGTGTCTCCCTGCTTCCAGTTTCTTCAGGGGAGAGGGATATGAGTGACGGCACGCCCAGCTTCAGAGGAAGCAGCGTCAGTCTGAGGGCCAGCCAGTGGTCTCTGAAAGGTAAGCTAGACCACTACCAAACTTTATTTATAATAACAACAAAACGACAGTTTTACCAACTTAACTAAACTGCCGGTTGAGAGAATTGTGTGATATGCCAAGGGTTGGATTTTAATGGGGTAATTTGCATGAAAAATATCTCACTTCAACATTGCTCTATTGAACTCGCTTTCTCTTCCAGATGTGAAGAAGGTCAAGGCGGGGTCAGGTACGTGTCAATCTCTGTACATAAATCATAGTATATGAACTGATGACCACAGCTGTTATGTTGTACTGTTTCAGGCCTGAAAAAGATCCTACCCTACATTGGTGAGTATTGCGGATATCTCGTTAAGTCTTAAAAATGTACTGTCAAAAAAAAATGTACTGTCAGTTTCATGCAAACTTCAAAATACAATACACAGTGAGTAAGTGCATGTTGGTCATGAATATCTATATTGACTTCCTGTCTACAGAGGATGTGATGCTGAACCCAGTGACGGCGTACCCCTTCCTGGTGCTCTCTGAAGACAGGAAGCAGGTGAAGAGGGGGGAGAAGCTGCAGTTCTACAGAAACAGTCAGCACCGATTTGACGTCTGGTCCTGCATTCTTGCCAAGGAGGGCTACGACTCTGGACGCCATTACTGGGAGGTAAAGGACCCCAGAGGTCAGAGGTCAGGCTAAGAGCTAGGGGTACCAGACCAGCTGACGGTAGTTGTAGTTGCTCGCGCGAATGAGTTTTCTTCGGTAGAATATCTCCGTAATGAAACAAGGCGTAACTCCGCCCCTTTTACTTTCTTCATTCCAGCCCAGTGCTCTGTGCCGTCTGCCCTCTCCCTAACTATGTAACCCATACCTGTCCTCTCTCGCCCCAGGTGAGCGTAGGGGATGGTAAGGACTGGAAACTGGGCGTTGTTTCCGAGTCGGCCCAGAGGAAGGGCCTGTTTGACATGAGTCCCTCCAGTGGCTACTACGCCCTCTGGTGGAGCGGAAGTCAACTTCGTGCGCTCACAACTCCTCCACTCACAAAGGTCAGATGCTATTAGTTTTAATGTGCGACCATAACTTGTTATATACACATGGTACCTGTGAGTGAGTGTATTTCTCCATCGGTCTGTCCGATGGAGAGACGATGCTGCCTGTATTCTATTTAAAACATTCATCCATTTCTCAAACATCCGTCCCACAGGTGAAGTGTTCTCAAAAATTACGCAAGGTGGGAGTGTTCCTGAGTGTGGAAGAGGGCCAGGTGTCCTTCTACAACACCAAGACAGGCTCGGAGCTCTACACCTTCAGGGGGTCAGAGTTCACCGAGCGGATGTATCCGCTGCTAGGCACGGGCGACAAGGAGGTCCCTCTAGTGCTCTTAACCGTCCAATAAAATTAGGGCAAAATGAAGGTGTGGGGGGGGGAGGGAAAGACTACTTCTTTTTAGGTTGTCATATATGTGATTCAGTGAATATAACAATAAAGACAGAATTTTAAGGTTGTGTATATATGTTTATTTGTGTTGTGTGGATTTAGGGGCAGGATTTTGATGGCTCCCAAAGTCCGCATTGTTTAGCGGGGCTGAGGTGTAAATCAACTAACGGTTAAGGACCGAAAGGGAGAAATAAGGTTTGTGTTCCTCGTCTAAATTAAAGGGTTGAGCAGCGTTTCGCTACAATGAAGCTGGGCAACAATAGCCACACATTACCATATATATATATGTATATATATATGTATATTATTGCGATATATAAATATAACATGACAAGAGATAACATTATTGATATTGTCAAAGCAATTGTGGGTTGTCTATCTCATTGTCAGTCTGCTTCCTGTGGTAAGTTCCTGTTTTTTTTTGTCATTGCTGTGAATGTTCAACTGTAATTGTACGCAAGTAACTACTAACTTCCAGCCATCAAGAGTGAAGAGGAATGGGTCCTTTTTCAATTTGTGTCCCAACTTTTCACCGAATTTATTGGCTGGTTAAACAAAATGTGGTTATGCTATTTAAAGTTGTTCTAAACTGTCAAACTCGTTTGTTTTTCTGGGGGTTCAGGGGTGCAGGTGTAATGTCCTGCCACCTGTGATTGTTTAACACTGAACCACAGACATCAAACTAGATATCTCAGCAGTCTATCTTTATAATGATTTTGACACTAAAATAAAAAAATACATCTACTTGATTTGTTTGTTTGAGACACAATGTCACATTTACACTCCTGGTTCTTGTTATGGGTAATTTAGTGCTACCGTTTGCCCTGTCAAGCTGAATAACTTCTACTGAAACTACAGATTGACTATTAGCAGAGCTAATCTCCTGTTGCTTCAAATGGTTTCAGCCACAACAAAACAGAAATCAACAAAACAGGCTTCTGTGCTTGGTTTATGTAGTCACAAACAATTGGATTTTAATGCTTCAATGCATAAATCCTTAATTTTCCATTGTCATTTTAATGTGTATGATATGGTAATACATATACACATCCATCATGGCAGACTTGGTGCTACCGGGCTGTGCCGTGTTATTTTCTATGCTAATGCAATTGGCAGAGCTCTTGAACCAGTAAGGGACATCTGTAACATAAGCATAACTAAAGACTTTGGCAAATTGGCAAAACCATGCCCTAAGTGGGGGAAATTCAAGAGAATAACCAGAGAGACTCAGCACTTCCAGTGTTTCCATGGTGACGCTTGAGTTTAGATTGACCGACCAGGCTACAGGTCTTAACGACAGCAGTACTGAGACAACATGCACAGGTTCGACTTGACCTTAGAATAGGCGCTAGAACAGAAAAGGCACAGTTTTACCCAATTCACTTCAAGTATGGTTGATTAAAATCCTCTTTTATAACCAAGTCACTAAACTAGGTCCCGGTGCACGTTCATCAAGTTTACTGTACACATTCATGTCCTTCTACTGTAATCCGCCGCCGTGGTCTTATTAAATAGGACACATATGGCACACAGAACTACCAAAACAAATACTGGTTTCCCCATCACTGTTCTAGGGCTGTGTTCGGTAGTGCCTATATGGATGTTACAATATGTATAATCATTCAAGTTCATATTTTATTTAACATTATTCATATTGCAGTCAATGTGAACAGCTGGGGTTTCAATATACACATTAGTATCGTAACATTTTAAGCCCCTCCCAATTTCCATGACCATCTCCGCCCCATATAACCCCAACCTCCACAGAAATCTGCCATAGTCCCACCCACACCCAAAAGAACCAATAACAGAACACAAATACGCCCCCCTCCCCACAGAAGTCCTGTTATTCTGACATTACTGCTCTGGTCTGTCTGTCTGTCTGTCTGTCAGCTTCCCCTTTGAGCCTGCAGCTTGTGCATTGTGTGTGTGTGTATGTGTGTGTGTGTGTGTGTGTGTGTGTGTGTACAGAGTGAATTAAGTTTTGCCTCCCCCTGTTGGTTCGTGCTCACTGTATACCTCTGACCATACCAGTGAGTCTTAAGGAGAACGGGGGCGACCGGTCTGCCGGTTTGTCTGGCATTCCTCAAGTCAGTCAGTCAGTCAGTCAGTCAGTCAGTCAGTCAGCGTGTCTCTAATCCACAAAAAAAGAACAACAATGTGGCCATCATCATCATCATCATCGGTGTGAGAGCCGTTAGCAAATAATCAACTCACTCAGGCAACATTCACTGACTACCTACACCTGTACCCCTTCACACCCACCCCTCCCCAGAACCCCACCCCCCCCCCCCCCACCCCCCCCCCCCCCCCCCCCCCCCCCCCCCCCCCCCCCCCCCCCCCCCCCCCCCCCCCCCCCCCCCCCCCCCCCCCCCACCCCCCCCCCCCCCCCCCCCCGGACATCAACCCTGCAAACGATGGAGTCAGACAGGTGTGCGTGTGTGTGTGTGTGTGTGTGTGTGTGTGTGTGTGTATATGTGCGTGTGTCTGTATGTGGGTATGCATGTGTGTTGTGAGGGGGTGGCCCTATAGTAGGGTGTAAACAGTAGAATGCGTCTTGTAAGTACAGAAGAGGGTTGGGGTGGGAGGAGTTCTTCTTCAACCTCCTTTAAAAAAAAAAAAAGAATCAAAAACAGAAAAGCGTCTTTGTGGCGTGCTAGCTTCTGCTCGCCGCTGCTTGCCGAGCAGGGCAGAAAAATAAAAGGGGGGTGGGGGGGGGGCATCGACTGGGCGGGAGGGATGGGAAGGGAGCCAGTCGAGGAGAGTTGGGGTGATTTGGGGGTGGGGTAGGGCGGGGGGGGTGGTTTGACGAGCTATTTCAGACACCTCTCGAAGTAGGTGGCACCCACGTAGCCCCCCCGCAGCGAGCGCTGTACGTTCTGCTCAAAGAGCCGTCGGTTGGTCTGCAGCACCTCCGCTGCCTCCTTGTTCAGTGGGTCTTCTGGGTTGGGCTCCTGGAGGTCCGCGGGAAAAGAGGAGATTGGATTCAACTGCATTGTCATTGCACAAGTACAAGTAGGAAGAGATATGGACGGGAGAGAGGAACAGAGATATGGATGGGAGGGAGGAACAGAGATATAGACGGGAGAGAGGAACAGAGATATGGACGGGAGAGAGGAACAGAGATATAGACGGGAGAGAGGAACAGAGATATGGACGGGAGAGAGGAACAGAGATATGGACGGGAGAGAGGAACAGAGATATAGACGGGAGAGAGGAACAGAGATATGGACGGGAGAGAGGAACAGAGATATGGACGGGAGAGAGGAACAGAGATATGGATGGGAGAGAGGAACAGAGATGTGGACGGGAGAGAGGAACAGAGATATAGGGATCGGAAGGGGGATACGGGGGTGGTAGGCAGGCGGGAGGAGCGGATGTCAAGAGTAGCCAACCGGTGGAGGAGGTTTTGATTTGGAGACTTAAAAGGAGGTGACAGGAGGAGCGGAATAGCACGGAGGAGGACAGAGTGAAGTGAAAGAATGAGGAGGTTAAGGAAAGGAGAAGGGGGTGGGATACAAGGAGAAACGTTATGTACACTCGCTGGCCATCACAGGTCCACCAGTCATTTGTATGCATTAACAAGTGACAAGTGTCGCTGGGCCGTCTGGAGCCCAGAGAGGCAGAGAGAGACAGAGAGTAATGAATCCGCTACTCACTAGAAATAGATACTGTAAGCCATAGATAATGGAATTTATTGTCAACACGGGCTTCCAGTCCTCTCTGGAAAGGGAAAAGAAAAAAAAAAAACATATTAGCCAAACTGATTTCCCACCACAGACATGCCTGGACACAGCGCAAGATGTTGCCCATTAGATGTGGCTAGGGGCGGCATTGCATTGCATCAGTGCAGTGCTATGGACTCTAGTGTCAGATCCTATAGGCTGAGACAGACCGAGAGTGTATTACACATACCGTAAGATATTTAGGCAGACGTTTCCTTCCAGGTCGATGTTGGGGTGGTACACCATAGTTTCACACTTCACCTTGGGCGGGTCGTGGGGATAACCCTGTCCTACCTGAGGATGAGCAAGCACACACGCAAATTACATTACTGAAAAACTACTGCTACAAAATCTTGTATTATCTTGAAGAAGACGTATAGACTTAAAGAAGGAGTGGCGGAGAGAAAGATACAAGGAAACAGATGAAAAGACTCTCTTAGTGATAAAAAAAAGAAGTGAAACCTACCTTAAAGCTGAACACAAACTTGCCGCCTTTGTAGAAGCCCTGAGACACAAAGACAACAGCATTATGAGGCGGCATTGATCCGATTGATTTTAGACTTGTTCCAGAAATGACACAGGTTCAATCCATACTACCGGTGTACACCCACCAACAGACATCTTGTCAGCTTGGGGAAAAAAACACTTGTACACAAATATTATGCGCTTTCTCCGTCAAATTGATGGACAATAACCCCAAACCTCCACTAGTTCGGACTTCACAATGTGAGACATTTAAACAGAAATATGTCATTTACTTTGAATTATGCTATTAAGGGTTAGCAAGGTGTGCATTAAGCATCAGAAAATTATGTTCCATGAAATCCGTTGCAAACTCATGTAATTTTAGTCCATCCATTTCCTTCAAGCTTATTTAATGGGTGGAGTCTATTTTTCCTCCTGGCTACGTAGCCAAGCGGGTGATCAATTACTGTACACTCACGTGGCCAAGCTAGGCCACTCACATTATGGCAACGGTGCAACTGAATGAAGCTACGGTGTTTCCCGACTTTGAGGAAGTACAAACTACACAGCGAGGGGGGGTTGGATTCAGACCACACGCCAAAGACTGCAAAGACTAAGTTTATTAACTGACTTTGAGATGTATATTAATATACTTTTAGACTTTTTCCTGACAAGATATTTGGTAGCTGTGTAGTGGATACATCGCTTGTATGTTATGGTTATTTTACATTTTTGGATCCTGCTGTCCATCACTTTAAGGTTGTTTTACTTTCATAAGAGGGTATTACATTTATCTCGACATGACTGTCTTCATTTAGGATGTAATGGGGTTATCATTAGGATATTGATTTGGCCACAAGACAATGAATGAAGACTCTGAACAAAGCCTAACTAGGACCAGTGAAGCGCTCCAGTCTGCCAGGAACTAGGCTTATCTTTAAGCAGGTGAGGCAGACGGTTAGCAAACAATGCATTAGCCTGACCTGAACCTGGGGGCAAGCCAAACCAACACAAACCCTCCCTCCCCCAGACACACAAACAAACAAACAAACAAACAAACAAACAAACACA
This sequence comes from Trachyrincus murrayi, assembly GCA_900323305.1. Taxonomy (NCBI): domain Eukaryota; kingdom Metazoa; phylum Chordata; class Actinopteri; order Gadiformes; family Macrouridae; genus Trachyrincus; species Trachyrincus murrayi. Next base: position 31,247 of record OOFB01038935.1, read on the forward strand.
CCTCATCTGGTGAGATGATGAGTCTGAAGTTGAGCAGGTCATCGTCATCAGGGAAGTTGATCTCACACGTCTTTGGCAGGTTCAGCTCATTGATGTCTGAGAGAGAGAGCGAGAGAGAGCACAAGTCAAATGAGACGGGGAAAAAATTAAACAAACTTAGTTCAGTCCACAGATCAGCCACCAAGAAAGGCATGCTGCTCCCTAGTGAAAATAACTAACTATATCCTGGGGCTTGGTTCTACTTGTCCTTCGTGACACCTAAAGTTGATAAGCTCAGTCACCACAGACAAGGAAGTATTCTCTTTAGTGAGAGGGAGCACAGTTGATACCTTCAGGCTATGATGTAGCGGTAAACTGTTTATGTACATTGAGCTAATCCCTGTGCTTTATAGACCCCAGAAAGAGTTTAAAGAGACTGTTACAATTTGGTTGTAACAGTTGAGAAAATTCTTATAACAAACAATCTAATGTATCTTCATCATTTCCATCAGAATGGAACATTCGCCACATTTCATCATCAAATGTGGTGAGGTTGGAAGTTATTGTAGGAACTATTCAGGTTTCTGAGTATTTTAAGTGTCAAATTAATCCATAACTGGATACGATTGGCTCGCTATTTAGATTGAAAGATTGGAAGTTGAATTTCCTCATTCCAAAAGGCAAGCAAGTATGCAGTACTGCTAAGTCTATCCAGTTTGCTGGATATTCATGACAAAAGCCGCTTGTTAGCTATGTTTTGGAAACTAGATGCTTTGGGAGTTTGATAGGATCCCTCAAAAGTGTACAACCTTCATCAGTGACTAATGGGACATTGGTCATTTACAAATAATATTCTGAGCAATCTATCTGGCTTACTAAGAGCAACAAATGTCCCGTGTGTGTCGCTATGAACGTTCATATTATCAGCTCACATTTAACAAGAACACAAAGTATGTTCCAAATCCAATGATGGAAACTACTATAGAAAATGATCACAACTGCATGGACATTTCTACATTGGGTGTAGGCCTATGTGGTGTCAATCATAGGAGTGCATGACATTACAAAGTAATAGCATTCTTCTTTGTTTGATCACTTGACTGGCACATGTATAACTCACCACATTTTATCTGATATAAACACTGTTTCCAGCAGATGACAACTCAACGACCAAGAAGATTACGATAATAAAGAAATAAAGAACAGCATTCAAACAAGGATGCTAAACTATTATAGAAGTGACAGTCGATGGACCCATCGTTTTGAGTTGTTTCCGATGGTTTAATCTGACTGAGATCTGAGATCATTCTCATAGAGATTTGGGGGGTACTATAGGATTTGGTGATGTTTCAAGTTAATAGTTTTGCAAGTGCAAGTAGTGTAAAAAGAAAATGGATCCCCAAACGATGAATTAGTGGACAAATGGAAAACCTATTCACAGCAGTGAATACGTCAGTCGAATATTGACATGGTGCTGTTGACAGATATGTTTTGTTTTTAATAACATGTGAACAGACAGTCTGTATGCGTAGATACCATATCACAAAGTGTAACATAACATTCGCCAGACAGCTTACAGAGTGGCATTGTTCTTACAGCCTTGACATTCGGAACATGTCAAATTAAAAACAAATAGTCCGCGGACACACAGCCAAATAATCGGTTTATCTCATTTGACAACGACTTAAAGGACAATCGATGACGGTGTTTAGGTTGGCAACTCTATGCCCTGTGCAGGCCCACTTTTGGAAAGCTTCGAAAAAAATGTGGATTGCGATGTTTTCGTTTTGTTTTCAAACACAGCTCGCCGCCGTTGCACAGTAGCATTTCAAGCTAATGCTAGCATTTTTAAGCTAGCGCCAATCTCGTGTTAACAATAGTGTCCTATAACGTATTTATTTATCCGTATCGACGCCGTGGGGTGTGCTTATAGGAACCCCTAGTAGATGTCGGGTCGAGACTGTAACTCTTTGTGTGAGATAGACATGGGCACCAGATAGGGCTAAGCACAGCTGACTTAGCCACCCAACAACTAGCCTACCTTTCTGTATCCGAAGCTGGGCCGCACTTGCTTTTTTACCCCCGGCTCCTGTTCTGTTTCCTCCAGCAGATTCTTCGTCTTTCTTCTGCTGCTTTAGGGAAAAGAGCTTAATCATCTTCAGTTATTTGCTAATGTAGTATCTATATTTATGTCCCGGTAAACACACACACACCACCACACTGGCTTTATGTCGTTAATCTTTGGTGTGGGGGGGGCAAAGCCAAATCACTGTACTGCACCGTAATGTTGTTGGAGCCGGTGCGTCTCAAACTAATTACAATATGGGAATACCGCTGTAGTAGCTGCTATGTGGCTAGCTGAGGCTAACACGAGAGGCTAGGCGGACGGGCGCTGCTGGGGAGGAGAGTGAGCAGGGCGCGAGGAGTGATGTCAAAAAACACTTCTATACGACATATGATGTGCCATAACTTGAATTATTACTTTAGGGTGATGGCGTGACACGTTCACCGTAAAAGGGAAAAACTACTTTTGTTTACTACTTAAATTGTGTTTTAAAGTTATCAACTTCCAAACTGTTACAAGTATTTGTTTGGTGGAACCCTGTCAAATATTTGATATGTTGGCCAATGAACATTACTTACAACGGATTGTGTGTGTCAAATTTCCTATTCGTGCAAAATTCATTTTTGTCCCATGACCTTTCTTCTACTACTACTACTATGCTACTACTGATAATATTGATTTACAAATTGACATTTCAGACAGTAAATGTTTTGTTATGTGTATAAAATCAACCCTCCGTGCTAAAGATGCAAAGGACAATTATATGATAAGACTAAAACGCTCCCCAATAGGATTTTCACTCCCCTATACCAAATATCAAATTGTATCTCTCTCTCTCTCTCTCTATCTAACACACACACACACACACACACACACACACACACACACACACACACAGGGAGAGAAGACGCTGCGCTGCTTCCTGGCCTCGGACGGGGTGGGCGAAAACCCTCCGCATCTCCTGGGTAAAGTCTGTGTATGAGAAGCAACTTGCCGACTGGGACTCCCATACTGCTGATGCCCAGGCTAGTGCCGCTCCTCTCAGCGAACCGAGCAGGTAAGCAATCCGAGACCGATCAGATGAATAGGTGAGGGGTTGCTGTTCAAAAACAAGAGCGCATTGCACTAAAAAAAAGCTCTACAGGAACCCAAGTCGCCGTCGTA
>OOFB01038968.1:5622-13943 GCA_900323305.1 Trachyrincus murrayi
CCGTTTGTTCCACGAAGCAGTTCCCTCTACAGAGATAAAATCCCTTTTGCTCAAAGGCACTGTCATCTGCGGCTTTTTCCCTTCTCATTCACGACAGGGGTTTCAATCCCGTACCCCACGTTTCCATTGGTCTTCCTCTCTACATTTGCAGCCGCAGCCTCTTCCTGCTGTCCTGCTGTGTGTCCTGTTACCTGGGTCCAGACCCTTGCATCCGCCCACGGCACCGATGCTGGAGATCTGGCATCGTGACACCCCCGAAACAGCGACTAGCCAGTCAGCGTCACACGGGCGGATACGTTGGTCTCTAGTGTTTGGTTAGGGAAAATTGAATCCCGCTTCTTGGAGGCAATGTCAGACTGAAGATGGAAATGGAGCGTAACGAGTTGACACTTCTGTCTGATATCAGGCTAATGTGTCCTGTGAATTGCGGCCCACATTCTCATTCAGACCACTTCTCGTCTCTCTTCTTGTCTCTCTTCTTGTCTCTCTTCTCGTCTCTCTCTCACCGACCAAGAATAAAAAGCTCTGCAAGTCCTGCTCCGCATTAAATGTCTTTAGTCAGAACATCTTTTTATCCTGCAGGGTGTACAGCAGTCCAGGGCTCGTCTGAGCCTTCGGACATGGCTGTTTCTATCGGCTATTTCACAAGTCATATATATATATATATATATATATATATATAGGTTATGATAGCTATGCTGCTGCACACTGCCCAGTATTAGCTTTGGCCGTGCAGCACTTAAGACATTTTTGTTTAGTTTTTGTTACTCCAATATTACATGCCTTGCTTGTTCTTAACCGCAAATGACTAAATGTAAATCTAATATCAAACAATTGCGTGATTTTTTTTAAAGCTTTTACTTTGAAAGTGTGTTTCTAATTGGTGTTTTGAGGTAAACAACGCGACCAGGTACTCCACGGCAGCACGTCCATTGCATGCTGTGACTGTTGTAGCTAAAACCAGTCTCTGATATTATTGCATAATCAATTAAAGTGTCGGGTGCAGACACCCACCGGGTTGGCACACACCAAACTGTGAGTCGCACACACACACGCACACACTATAAATCATTGTTCCATGCCCAACTTCATAATAACACACGTACACCTGACGGATAGCCCACCACTCAGTGCAGAACTCTTTCTACCTACAGGCTGTTATTCAAAGTGGATGAATCTTTCTGCCGGCTGGCGTTATACACGCTGCAGGAAGACTGGGTTCCCGTGTAGATCAGTCGGTGAAGGTTAGAGTCATCATCGCTACTCAACAATGCAGCCGGTGGGGTTCTGGGAAATTCAAAGGGGGTAGAGTACAGGGGTGTCTCCCACCTGGGAGGACATTTGCAGGGTTAATTGCCTCCATTGAAGAATTGAAGAAGTGATGTGAGAGAAAACATTTGATTAAAATAATCCCTGCAGCTGCTGAAAATGTTGATTTATTATTCTTTATTTTAAACAAAATGCCATCTTAACACTTGACTTGGTTTGAACTTCCACACTAACAACACGAAGAACTATCCAATTAAAAGCTAACTTAGTCATTATTTAATTATTGTTTAATTAAATGTTAGAAAGTTATGTATAAACATATGCCGTTTTAGCTTTTAATGGTCTTCGTGTCACTCGGCAGAATTTAACTCTTTACTAGTAAGAAAGGTTTTTATTCTCACTAGTAAGAATGTCAGACCCTCATATCCATGATTTAATTATGACGAGTCATAATACACATTCTTCGTGTGTGGAGTTACAGATATCAAAACATACTTTTGGATATCTCTAATTCTATTATGAATGAATTATATTAATTATAAATTAAGGTGTTACGAAACATAAAACAGATAATCACGTTCCAAATACCATTTGCTTGTTGGTGCCATTTAAAGTTATATTTATAAATACCGTGGGACCATAATTTAGTAATATTATGACTTGTGGAGTGAAAGAAAATCCAAAGCTAAATTCTAAAATTAACTTTGCTCATGAATTAAAATTACATCTGTTACTGGCAAAATGTGCCGCTTGACTCTTGATCTGCTGATGTCTGTAGTGCTGCTTGTTTGTCAAACTAAAATTGATTTTCCCTCGCACATATAAACTCGAAAATCAAAAATATTGGAAAAGGTGAGAGGTGACAAACTTAATTAAATGTGTGGTTGTGTGTGTGTGTGTGTGTGTGTGTGTGTGTGTAAATGTCAGTGTGTGTATGTGAATATGTGTGTGCGTGTCCTTATGTGTATGTGTGAAAAAGTGTGTGGCGTGTATGTAGACGTGTGCGTGCGTGCGTATCGTGCAGTTTGAAAGTATTTTCATCCCATCGGCAAAGTGTGGCAGCCTGACCCCTACGTGACCTCTACCTGACCTCCTTTCACGAGTGCCCGAGGCAGGATTTCACACCGTTGCGTGGGTCGCACACACCTCTGAGATGTCCTTCGACCCCCAAACTCTCTGCAGTCCATCCAACTATTCTGCCATCTCTTCCCTTCTTTATTCATCCTCTGCACATCAAGAGTGATTTGGTCTGGCCCCTCTGTTACCTAGCAGCAGCGTGGTGCAGGTTCGAACCCCAGAGTCCAACACCCTAACCGCTACGCTATCCTGCCCGCTAGTAAAAAAAAAAGAAAAAAGTCACCCAATGATTTCATTGAAGTGCAATTCACCACATCTCGAGGACTATTAGCGAGGAATACCGACCTCTAATCTCCCAGTCAACATGTGTTGGCCAAATGACAGTGATCAGGGTGCATGTTTGCCTGTGTCCTAATGCGCAGACGAGGCTGTGATTGGCCGCCTCGTGTGACCAGAATGGCTTGTGTTTTGAGTCGACCCATCTTGTTAAACACCGCTCGGCAGCTGCGTGCTGCTGGCACCTGGCCGATACAATTGGACCTGATTGTAATTGTAGCCGCTACACGTTGTGAACACACATTTACACAGGATACCCATCATTAGGTGCTAGTCACGAGATCGCGAAAGAGCTCGGATTAAAACACTTGTTATTTTGTACACACTTACACACACCTAATCCACCCCACCCCATTCTTCTCCTGCGTCCTCTTCAGTCTCCGCCTTTCCTTGAATCGTTTTGATTAAATGTGCTACACCACAATGTGCTGTTCTGTTCTCTTCCATCTCCCTCACGACATCTCTCCTGCTTGTTCTGTTCTCACCTCCCTCTCTCCTCCCTTTCCTCGTTTCCTTTTAAAGGTGAACACTTCTGGGGTCATTTCCACACCCACCCGCCTGCACCCCGGACAGTTTTGAGGTCGCTTGCTTCAATATTTAGATAATGAATGTGTCGGCCTTCATTTTTAGATTAGTTGTTTCATTTTAAATGTCTAACGTTAGTCCACATAGTAGAGAGGTTTCCGTTTACTTCTTCTTCTTCAACAAAACAGCGTAAAATATTAACATTATTAAATAACCAATCGGATAACGAAGGGTCGTGAGGAGCAGGGACGTGTGTTTACAATGAGTCTCACGTGGAGTTTGATGATGAATGGGCATTAGATGGGGGGGTGTATGTTTACACAGGCACAATGTTTCATATTCATAAGGATCTCATGAATGCTCCAGTCCTGCTTACCTTTCAATGCACACACATCATTTGTGTGTGTGTGTGTGTGTGTGTGTGTGTTGTAAAGAAATGGGCTGACCTCACGGCCACTAAACACATTCTGAGTATTCTGTAATGCAAATGCTGCATGTGGATGTATTAAATGTTTTATTTTCCTCTCTCTCTCGCTCTCTCTCTCTCTCTCTCTCTCTCTCTCTCTATGTCTCTCTCTCTCTCTCTATGTCTCTCTCTCTCTCTCTCTCTCTCTCTCTCTCTCTCATAAATGTCCCCCCGAGATGTTCTCTGCTGTGAAACAACAGCCGACTGCACCTTCCGGGACGTTCTGCCATTGTAAAAAGAAACTAGGATGAAAGACACAAGATACTGTGGAGACATGGGAGCGGGGGATGAAGTGAGCGTGCGATGAAGATAAAAAGACAAACAGAGTAGGAACGGACAGGGAAAGTTGTATTTCTTCTGCCTATTCCGCATAAACTGAACAAATTTAAATTCAGCAAGTTTACATTAGTTTTGCTAAAAGTAAAATGATAATCCACGAGGCGAGTGTGGTTATTGAAAAAGAAAATCTCCATTAGTCCCCCCTCCCCAAAAAAACACAGTTTTCGGATTCATAATTAATTTGCTCCCCAACCGAAAAGAGCTAATTTAGTTGGCATTGAGCAGCTCGGAGCAGGACTCCGACTGTAAGAAACAGATTCAAATCATCACTCTGTTGACAATCAGTTTATTGTGCAGTCTGCGTGATAGGCCTACATGAATTATGTAACCCTGTAAGCTACAGTTAAAAAATATTCAGAGATGTGTGTCTCCACTTGTTTTTTCAGTTAAGACTTCAAGTACAGCTAGATTGTATGAAAAAAGTAACCATCACCGTGTATCTATTCTGTTCATCAATCTGGGTTTTATTCCAGGAACACTGGGGGGCAATCATCTACGCCTTTATTGTGAAGCAGCTAATGCCTCTGGCCTCTTTCTCTGATTGGTTGTTTTCTACTTGAAGGACGTGTTTGTCCTCCTTGGCTTACAGTGGGAACATGTGTGTGTGTGTGTGCTCTTCCTCACTCTCTCCCTTCTTCTGTTCATTCGCACCAATAATATCCTACATGCTATTTTTTATTGTTCTGTCTTATTGCAGTGTTTGTATGATAGTATATATATATATACATCCGTTGTATAATGAGCTGTGGTTGTGCCCTCTTCCATCCCATGTTTATAATTCTCTCTCTGTCTTCACCTCCATCCAGCCATCCGGTTATGTTTCATCTGTATCTGTTTGTATCCCCTGCTGTCTCTTGACCTGGTCTTCTCATTCTACCTCTCATCCCTCTCTCCCCCTTTCTCTCTCTCTCTCTTCATCCTACATGTTGCGTCATCCTCCTCTTTCTTTATCTATTTTTCCCACCCCAGTAAGAGCACTTTCACCGTTTGTCTCCGTGTGTGTGTGTGTGTGTGTGTGTGTGTGTGTGTGTGTATGTGTGTGTGTTTGTGCATGCCTGTATGAGCATGAGTGTGTGTGTGTGTGTGCATGTTTATGTGTGTGTGTGTGTGTGTGTGCTGTTATTCTTCCTCCCAGAGAAGCATTTGTTAGCGCGAGATATAAAACCACATTATCTACGGAGAGGAACAAACTCCCCGCCTCACTTTCTAGTGGAATATAATAACCCGCAACCACAGACCAATATTCCCCCCCGTCCGCCTCACACAGTACACCTAACTCTACCGCATAATGACGACAGAAGTAATCCTTGTTTGCTGTGATGTGCTCTCATTAGCTGTACAAAGGTGCTGTCCTGGTCTTCATCCTTCACCCCTCCCCCCAGCCCTATTTTATTGGACAACATCAGATTATTTTCGGTGTGTTCTCCCCCCGCAGTGCTTCTCGGTAAATTGGGACATTAGCCATGTGTACATTTACCACGGCAAGGTGAACAGATGCATTTTTAATCAACTGCTGCAATATGCGCCTCAACAGTTACTACCGCCACTGAATTTTAAGCGCTTGGTTTTTTTTCTCACCAGGGGAACGGGTTGCTGCGTCGTGTCAGACATTAATAAGTAGATATATTTTAATAAATGGCTGCTGAACGTAATGCCGCATGCGGAGGAGATTCTGAGAGCGCATCTCACGGCTGCAGGAATATCACCCTGGGTTTGTTGGGTCCCCGGTTTTTGCAGACGAATGTATTTTTAATGCTGTTCGGGGTTCCTCTCATAACATTAGAGTTAATGTTTAATTTATTCTATGTTTCAGCATTGGCTCGTTAGCTCTTTGTCTGTGCAGACAATCACAGTTAATTCACACCAATAGCCACTAGGGGCGCAAGCGTGTACTCGTCAAGCAAACCATAAACGATCGAAAATCGTTCTTTTTCTGACATCTTATACAAGTTTTACAATAATGATGTCAAAACTGAACGTAATATTTATAGCAGCATAGTGCTACTGTGGTGGTGTATTAAATGAACAAACATCTCAATAGCAGTTTATGTAGTTTCAAAGACGCTATCACCGGTATGAGTCCCGTGTGTCTAGCGGTGTATACCTGCCCAGGAGACGGTATGAATCCCGTGTGTCTAGCGGTGTATACCTGTGAGTGTAACGCACATAGACTGTATCAAATACAGGTTAAACTGACTTTCGGTAATGTGTACATTGGTGGAAAATATCACACTTTTTTTCACCAAAACAAGTACACGAGTACTCGTTGGGATTTGGACCGCATATTCGATTGGAGTTTTTTTGGTATTTCTTGCATCCCCAATAGCCAAGCGTTGGCCGTATTTAATGTGTCCGCTTTATGTATTTTTTTGCTCATTTTGTTGTGCTGACCTAATGTCCTGAAAGAAAAGAAAAACATGATCATGTCATTCTTTGATGCTGTTCAGGTAGGACGCAGGAAATGACACCATTGAAATCACACTGCTTAGAAAAGATGCTAACGTGTATAATGGGCCTTTTCAGCCTACTCCACGAGGAAACACACGTAGGTACCTACTGCAGCCTTTACATATTGAGATAATGGATTATTGTAAGAGCCCTATAATTGTGGACATAACGGTCTGCCGCTAAAACAGGAAGAATCTAGAATATGTAAGTATACCCTGTGCTCATTTATGGACAAAAAGTATGTTTTCCACATAATTTTCTTCCAATGCTGGGTGCTATTAGTACTACAGGTGTAGCACGTGTATGGAATATGTAGAATGACTGTATATATTGTATATATACAGTCTATATACGGTATATATTAGTACATTTATATGTAACCCTTATCTGTTGTGCTGTGCCACCTGCCTGTAATTCAAAAACAGCACGGAAATACTGTTATGTTCTTTGCCAAATGCAAAACAGGAATCATCAGTGAGTGACCCAAAGGTTTGGCAACTTTGCTTCAAAGTCTGTGATTTTCTTTCTTGTGATCATGCCTGTTTTCGTCTCACCAATCAGACTTTAGGATTCAAATCTGAAGTCTGACGGCAGACGAGCTCAGATCTGGGTGAACGGGGCTTTCTTCTGCTTCATACCTGATTCCACCGATCATGTTGCTGGAGGCGGGGACCTGTAAGCGTGTAATTGGCGAACACACTCGACTAGCAGTTGTAAACTGTAAAAAAAAAAAAGCTTTCAAATCAACACCGTGTAGACTGGCCACTGTAGAAATACACTTAAAATCCCCTTCTGAAAACTTCATCCACTCGCACAAATTCTTTTTCGGTAACAAAAACGGAAACAAGGTGTAACTCCGCCCCTTGCAGTTTCTGGTTTCCGGCCCAGGCTCTGCCCCCCCCCTCCCGAAGTTCTGCTATAACATAGTAGGACGAGATCCAAGATTATGCCTGTTTTAAACCCTCTTTCTCCTCTCTCTCTCTCTCTCTGTAGCCTCTTTCACACATAGTTCCCGCTAAATTACTGGGCTAACCTTTCAGGCACCGGCGACCTATTCACTATTCACACATGCAGCTACGGTCTGGAACATTCCCGTCTTGCGCCCTTTCACACATGGCATAACAATGCTGGAATAGATGGGCCAAGGGACGGTCCAGCAGATGGCGGTAATGCAACACTTAGGGATGCCACCCGCCATAAAAAACTCAACAGAGGAAGACCCTCTGCATGGGCTGAGAGCAGCGCCCTTATCTCTGAATCGGGTGAAGGAGCTTGTTTGTAAGCAAAATAAGTTGTATTGTTATTGTTACTCACCTATTAACTATTGTTAATCACCCGAAAAGCAGATGATTAAAATACGTCCTCAGCGGAGTCTTGCGATTGGTTCCCTCGCTCCGTGTCAAAGTGTTCCATCGCTAGGTCTTGTGGCGCTACAGATTTTCCGGGATTTTGATCCCATGTGATTCCCACACGAGATTCCCATGCAGGAAATGTTCCGGAACATTTCTGAGATAGACTGCATGTGTGAAATGGATCTCTCTCTCTCTTTCCTCTCTCTCTCTCTCTCTCTCTCTCTCTCTCTCATGCTAGCGGTCCCAGGGCCTGTTTTCTCTCAGGGTGGTCATTAGCTATATTAAATGTTTTAAGGAAGTCCATTAGTGCTAGCGGTAACTGTCGATATTAGTGATGCTTAATAATTTATCACTGAACATATGTCAAAGCGCTCTCCAGTAAGAGTGTGTGTGTGTGTGTGTGTGTGTGTGTGTGTTTGACCTATGGAACAAGTGTTTGTGAGAGATTGATTGAGAAAAAAGAAAGGACGAAAGATTTTTGCACAAGGAGCATGTGTGCACGTTGCAAT
>OOFB01038970.1:2030-12463 GCA_900323305.1 Trachyrincus murrayi
CCAAAAATGAATAAGACGTATTTGTAGTCTAAACGGGATCCTCTCGTAGTGGTCTAGAGCAAGGGTCCCCAACCTTTTTATCACCGCGGACCGGTTTAATGTTGACAACATCGTTGCGGACCGGCCAACGGGGGGTGGGGTGGGGTTTAATATTGACAACATCGTAGCAGACTTGGGGGGGGGGGGGGACAGCGACACCCGGAGCGTGTTCCTTATGTCCAGTCTATTCCGCGATTTAGTTTTCGTTGCATTCATTGCAGAAAACCCCTCTTCGCAAAGTGGAGCATGCGAGTCATCGGTCGCAATTAAGCCATATTTTAGGCTCGTCGTATTTCCTATTTTTTATTCATGGCCCGGTAGCAAATGCTTTGCGGCCCGGTACCGGTCCGTGGCCCGGTGGTTGGGGACCGCTGATGTAGATGATGATGACACCAAATATGGTCTGGCTGTGCGAGGTTAGCTGTTTGCCAGTTTAACTTCTCTCTCATGAGTCTCCTATGACAGTTGTGGTTTTCTGAGTCAGAAAGCTAATGTAAGTTGCCAGCTAGCTAATGCTAATCTTAGCTAATGTATCATCTAAGTAGTCGATGCACCCCACCACTGTTACTGTGCGCTGGTTCAGCTTATGCCACTTGAAGAAATCGACGACTTAAATTTTAATACTGCATGATTTGAGAAATTGGTCACTGGCCATGTTAGCCATAGGTGTTGTTTACCAATTGAATCAAAATCCAACTCTCTCTCATGCGTAAAAAGTGAGTTGTTTTCAGAGTGTCAGGAAGACATCCTGCCACAGTGGCCAGTGGAGAGAAAAGTCAATTAGCCACTGGGAGCCTGCGCTTTTATTGTGTCTGCCTGCTTGGCTGCTTCCTGCGGGGAGAACAGCGTGTCATTGTAGTGATTGACGTTGGAGGGATTTCATAGCCGCGAGTTGTGCCTGCTGTCAGTTCAAAGAGCGACCGGTGAATCAGCCTCTCTGGAGAGCTGGGCTTACCTCGTAGCACTTTCATCTGACGATTAAATTAAATGGGAAGAATAGTCTAGTAGTTACGGGTGGTTTGACCCCCTGCTGAAAAACCCCAACTTTCTCTCCCCTTTTAACCCCCTCCTCTCTCTCTCTCTTGCTGCTGTTGTCTCTGTGTAATCATGATGCTACCTGGCCCACCAGTCAACACTGCAGGTCCCACACATGAAGGTCCCACAGTCTCCTCCAGACCCATCAATATATTGATTTTCGCTTGATCCGGTCTGTTTGTTATTGTTAGTGTCTAACCAAGTCTCGCTCAATGAGAAGTCTCGGTCTGAATTGCAAGAGTTGAGTTGTTGCAGGAATGGTGGAAACGTGAGTGAGAGTTGGAGAGAAGAGTGCTGGTAAGAGTTTGATCTGTTGGACTACAGAAAGCATAAAGTAGTTTTATCTAAAATATTTTCACAGTCATGGCTGAATATTTAGCTGATTTGGACAATGTGGATGAGGCTCTCACAAGATTTCAGAGCGAGAGCTTTTTCCTTGAGCAAGACTTGATTAGACACAATAACAAGTGAAATGCAAAGAAAAAAGTGTTATTTCTCTGTAGGGATCCTTTCCATAATGTTGTCAGACACTTACAATAATTATCTGAGCCTGTCACTGGCAAGCACTTTTAGAGGACGTACACACAGCTCTCGCTAAATACTGGACCAATTTTAAAAATTGTTGTTCGCATTAGTCAAAATGATGGGAAAATAGGGTCCAGGTTGAAAAATCCAGAAGTTATCCTTTAACTGTTAACGCTGTTGTCTTTTTGCTGAATTGCTGAAGTTGACAGTGACACTGCTATTACTCTTTGCAAGATGGTCAATTAAGGGGAATGGATTCCTTTTATTAGTCAGTTATATGTTGTTGGTGTCAGTGTGCAACCATCCGACTAACCAACCAACCATAACCAGTACCTGCAGTATCTGCAATGACCTGACTGGAACACAAGTGCTCTTGTGTTTTTGTTGTGTCTCTCTGCTCCAGCAAGCCATGGTGTATCTTTATTTTATTTTGGGGTCAGACTTCTATTCTGACAGAGTCATATATCATATGGCGGAGTTACATGAAGGACGGTGTGACTTAGCAGTGTCCCGCCCAGAAGTCACTGCAGCCAAAGCAGATTCACACCTTGTTTTGTTTCACAAAACAAGTTCACTGGAGACGTTTTTTCATCAATCATTAACTATGCTACAAGAAGCCAATTGGGTTTTGATGAGATAGGCATAGATACTGATGTGAACACAGTGTAGAGATGTAGTCCTATTAGCTGCTCTGACACACTGAGGTGATGCTGCATTCAGCCCTAAGGTCCTGCTACTGCCCTTTGATGGGTGTGTAACTGTAGTTGTTCAGAATGTGGTTCAAAGTAAGAGTTCAGAATTGTACTTGTGCTTCAAGTGAGCATAGACTAGGACTAGAAAAGGGACTGTGTGAAATAGATGCAGTCAAAAATGCAGTTTAACAATCCTTCCAGAATATTCTAGCATGAGAAGCTAACCGCTGTTTTTGGCCCTCACTTTGTCCTGCTGGCTGTTGTAGTTTGGAGCATGTTATATATATACACACATACAAACACACACACACACACACACACACACACACGTGTGGGAGGCCATTAGACCTAAAACTCTGACTGTAACGACCATGTGCGCGTGAATGACGTGGCACCTGCACCTGCTTGACGTGACACCTGCGCCTGAATTGCATATGGAAATCCACATGCAATGTTACACGCTCTGAAAGTGAGTAATGTGCGTGTGGATTTCCGTGCATCACTTCACAGTCAAGCCCAAATCACACTTCTATGTCAAGCACGTATGCAAAGACATGGGGGGTTCACGCAAGTAATTGCTGATTGTTTGAGCAGGGAACATGCGTAGTGTTTTGTTTTGTTTCCGACAGTTAGACATGAGAATAAAATGAACACACCCCGCAAAATCAAAACACTGTATTTTCAGTTGGTTGCAATACACCAACCGCTTTTCAGCAGTAGATCTTTATCACATGGATATATTGCTTTTTCAACATATTTTTAATGGAGCAGACTTCAACAACAACAATGGCGGACTACATTGCATCTTTACAAATGTTGCTCCTGGCTTTGCGAGCCTATATTGGCATCCAAACACGACTGGTCCAACGTATTTGTGCTGCTCGTCGGGATTGCTATGGACACCGATTACGGTCAAGAAGAATGGTAATTACCTAACACGTTTTGATTCTTATTAACACTGAATGTAAGATGTTAATGTTAGCCTTTGTTGTAAGCTATCTTGCTAGGTCAATATAGCTAGCTACCTAGCATCGACTACGCTGGTATCGATCACATTGCAGTTAAAAAAATCTGATAAATTAATGACACCAATTTCTATCTTTGCAGGTAGTCTTGCAGCTGATGGCAAGGCGGAGGTCACCTATTGTCTGGGCACACCCACGATGTATGTGTTGGCTATCCAGGGAGTGTGCACGACGCAAGAGTACTAAGTTGCATTTGTGGAAAGTCCTAAGTGACAGGGAATTACTAAGGCAAAACAAAGTGACCATCTCTGGCTGTGATGTTGGACATTACCTGATCGGTGACCCAGCCTACCCCATGATGGATTGGCTCATGAAGCCCTTTTTGGACACTGGCAGACTGTCCCCTGAACAACACACCTACAATTACAGGCTGAGCAGTGCATGATTGGTTGTGGAGATGTCTTTTGGGAGATTAAAAGACGATGGAGGTGCCTCCTAAAAATAAACAACTGAAAGCTGGAGCTGAGCAAGAAAATGCCGCTGACCTGCTGTGTACTTCACATTTGTGAGAAACATGGCGACAATTTCACTGAAGAGCACCCAGACAGACAGGTAAACATTCAGCCTCCTGTTCAGACATTACCTGAGCATGGTAATCCAGAAGGGGCTGACATTAGAGCAACCTTGTGTACATGTTAATGTGACGTGGAAGTGTAAATGCATTAATGGAGTACTTTAACACACTGCCACAGTTTTGTAATCCTACCTGTACTGTTTTTGTGTTCAAAGACTGTCATAACTTATATTATTTGTTTCTCTGTTGATTTAGTATACTGAAGCAGACATGTCTATTTATGATGTCAGAGCCAGATGGTAATATAAATATATCTCAATGTTTGCATAGCGTCTAGTGTGGAGGAGCTTTGAGCTCCTGAGCTGTTAGACAGTGTAGACGAGCTGCAGTCCAATGGTAGCGGTAGCTCCACGTCGGTATGGACGTCATCGATGGCAGACAACTCTAAACAACAACAAAAACAAGAGAACAATGCTTTAAAAAACAAACTTGCCCACTACACTTATATACAATGTTAGCCTTTTGTGAAGCCAAATGTTAAAGTCAAGATTGGGCAAGCCACACATCGCCTATGCATCTCACAATGGCTAGTCCAAGCTGAGAAACGGCAGCAACAAAAGATGTTCCAGATGCAAGATAAGATGACAACACACCACCACCTGCCTTCCAAGACACATGCCCCATCCCTACCCCTCCAAACGCATCTGTCATGTACCCAACATTGCCCATTTTGGCGGGGATGCACAGGCATGGAAAAGGGATTCCCCGACCCCTCAGGGCCAACAGTACCAACTTCACCCCCCACCCCAGTGAAAAAAAGAACAAGAAATACAATGAATCGTACGGTGAAGAGGAAGGCAACACTTTTCAAGTGGTGGCACCGGTTACCCTCTCTAGCGGACACCTAGGCACAGGACAACTGTTGAGAAGCAGCGAATTGGAGGACACCATGAGAGGAACACTAATTGACCAACAAAAGAGATTACAACAAGCAGACAAAGTGCTGAAACGGGCAGGTGAATGTTTAAAAGATCATGCCGTCGTGTACCAGGGATTGGGAACCACGACACCAGAAGTACTGCGAGACATCAGCCAGGGCACAAAGGAGGCAGAACAGGCACTGACAATGCTGGAGGAAGGCACAGGAATCAATCCGACAATTACAGCATGCAAAAGGGCCAACTAATTGTTGTAAGGCACCAGTGTTGACCAAAGAGCACCAAGGAAGAGGAGACAACACAGGCCCAGAAGCCCAGAGACAACTGGCTGTCCTGGAAGAAAGGGACCTACAGCGAGAAGCACTACCAGTCATGCAGGCCCAAGATGGCACCCAAACCTCAGGACAGAATGGAGTGGGTTTACACCGGCGGCCACCGATGGAGAGAGAGCCACCAGTCTGAAGGGCAATGCTTCAGGGGTCTTGCAGCCTTCTCCTTCTACACAGGTGCCATCCTCCTCTTCGGTGTCGGAAGTGGAACCCCATCCTACATTGGTTGGCGACCAGGACTAAGCAGCAGGGAGTAGGAGCTCCATCATGCAGACACGCCCCACCATAGCCTCCAACTCTGTCGACAGCAGCAGAGACCAACAGCAGAGACCAGCAAACCGACAGCAGCAGAGATCAGCCCAGTCAGATCCACGGATCCACCAGGGGCCGGGGGGTCTGGAGGAGCCAGTCCCACCCTTATCACCAGTGGGAAGCCTGCCTACTTTGCTTGTGCAATTCCCCTTGGAAGTGAAGGATGAGGCGAGACAGGAGTGCTGCTTGTTTGTCGGGTTGGGGAAATTAAGCCATAGTCAACAGAGGCATGGTTCATGTCTGAGTAAGGTGTACAAAGCCTTGGTAGTGAGTTTGGTCTGAGACTGAAGAAGCTGAACTTTGTTGTAATTGATGGAAGCTGTACACAGACATAGTTGCATTGAGACCACTGCATTGCATGTTTGATAAGGTCAAGAACTTTTAATGCATGAAGAATAAGTAATAACTTATAAATCATTTGTCCTGGGCGGAATCTGTTTTGTTCCTGGTACAAAATATGTGGTTTCCTATTTTACTTGAAATTAGATCTTGATTACTCATTGTACTCATTACAACCTAGGGTTTTAGGGTATAAAGAAAATGTAAATATTATCAATTACATTATAATATAAACTACCTCTTCTACAGATGTGATGGGTGCTAAGGTTTAAAACTATATGCAATATACATTGTTCACAGTGTTTATGAGTATATGTTTGTGACGTTTACATTTTCTGATATAGGGCATATATGTTTGTGACATTTACATTTTTTGATATAGGACGATTGCGTTTCATTTGTTCAGTGTTTGCATTTTAGTGACATTTACATGTTCCTGATATAGGGCTATTGTTTTTTATTTTTTAAGTGTTTGTGTTTTGGTGTTGATATAGGGTGATTGTTTTTACTTTTGAAGTATTTGTATTTTGGTTTACATTTTTAGGGACATAGGGTGGGTGTTTTCGTGCAATGATATTTTAAATGATGATTGGTGAGTCTCAAACAGGGGAATGAAGAAGAAAGTATAAATTCCTGTAACAGTTATGGTTTTACCTTCATCCTGTTCTCTTCCCCCTCCCTGCCAGACCTCTGTCTATAACCCCCCACCGTTCTTGAGGAGCTGATCAGGAAGCAATTGGGGGGGGTTGGGATTAGACAGATATGATGGGTGCTAAGGTTAAAACTCAACTATGCAATATACATTGTTCAGAGTGTTTATGAGTATATGTTTGTGACGTTTACATTTTCTGATATAGGATGGGTGTTTATTTGCAATGGTATTTTAAATTGATTGGTGAGACTTATAAGTCTCAAACGGAGGAATGTAGAAGAAAGTACTAATTCCTAGATAAGTTAACATGGTTTCACCTTCATCCTGTTCTCTTCCCCCTCTCTGCCAGACATATGTCTCCTGTTAATCAGGCAACGATTATGGGGGGTTGGGATTAGCATTAAATGTCCTTTCTTTCATGTTACAGTCCAACAACAGATCCTCCACAGACCAAATGGTCTGTGTGCCAATCTCACCCAGGTATCACACCTTGCCTATTGTTCAACCTAGAGAGGGTGTAGGTAGTTTGTGATTGGCTTTCCCAAAGAACAGTAACCCAATAGGAACCTCGGGGGTTACACCTTTTGTTTTGTATAACCCAGAGAACAGGTAATGATTGGAAGGCCTCCGATAGCCCCACAGGATGAACAGGATGTCCCTTGCATCCCCTCTGTAGATATATAGCCCCTCTGGTCGTAAGTCATGAAATGTTCTTGAATTAGGAATGATTGGTTTTGCTAAGTTGTGACGTTAGCTCAGTTAGTTAGATAATTATTTGAAACCTGCTTAGTCAGTTTAATTGTGAGCGAGTCAATGTCTAACGTTTCCATATGCTAATAAGGTTCAACTCTGTGCTTAGCCAAGTAACATCTTGAAATTAAGTTAACGTTAGTGAAAATAAAATGACTGTTTGACAGGGGCTATCGTCTCAATCCGAGGTAGCAGCACGGGCGTTTGTGCAATTATTAACCAGGGAGCTGTTTGTGCAATTATGAGCCAATCATTCATAATTCAAGAAGTTTTCATGACTTACGACAAGGGGGTAACAAGCTAAACATGTTATGTTTAACTTAAACTTGGAGCGATATGAGACGCCATGTTGAGCATAATACAAATATTTGAAATCCTTATATCTACAGAGGAGATGCAAGGAACGCAAGTTAATTTTTTTCTAGGATGGTGAGGGAATCTCATGAGTAACTCAAGAGCAATTCATGAAAACGTGATGAAAAATAAACTTGCGCAAGGGACATCCTGTTCTTAATGGCAGACTGCACAGATGTAACGCTATGTGATCACATTAAATCATACCCTCGAATATATGCTTACGTGATTGGCTGAAACGGAAGGAGCCATTTCCTCCACGGACCACTGATCAGATTTTACGTCTATGCTGAAGCTCTGTTGTTTTTAAAAATGCGCTTACAAAGTTATGGTTGGTCTTGGTTACGTCCATGCTGAAGCTCTGTTTTTAAAATGGAGCTCACAAAGTTTTAGTTGGTCTTGGTTGGTCACGATAATCCCGCCCCCAGCCCCTGACATGAGCGGTTCTTGGTTGTAGACTACGATTTCATGACAAACAATGTGGTCAGAACAATTGGAGCATTTACTACTGAATCGGTTTTGCTTTATTGTCTGTGATCATTTTGGCAGCCAAAATAATTATATTCCCCAGTGGATCCCGTTAATAATAGCTGCTTCTTAAATGTGTAGGCCTACTACAACAAATCTTATATATGGTGACAATTAAGCAAAACAGATACATAAAATGGGTCCAATTATTTTGACCACATTGTGATTTTGTATTTTAATGGACACAAAATACACAGACCTACTTCTTTCAATTGAACCTAATCATTGTCGTTTTTTATCGTAATCATTGGTCTTTTGGGGCTTACAGAATCGTATCCCATGGTTGTTTTGCTGGTTGATCATGGTTAATATCTATGTCTGGAACCAGGAAAACTGTGGTTGCTATACAATGCAAGAAAAAATGCTTTGTTGGGGGTCGATTGTCATATGTAGATTCTATTTGAAATGTATTTGATTGATGTGTTCAAATGAGACAGATGAGGTGTCTCTAGGAATTAAATCAAATACATCTTTTTATTAATTATCGCTACATTCAGAGTCCTAAATGTGTTTGGTTACATGACTATGAGTCAACAGCCATATATTATGTTTGATCCAGAATCAGTAGGCTATGCTATAAAACCAGTTTAAAACGGAAAACTAAAATCCATAAAAGAAAGTCCAGATGCACGCACGCATGTATGCATGTATCGTGTTGCATGCTGCACTCGCATTGTGCGCTGCAAGCGGTGTGCCCAGCTTGTACGGCGAATCATACCCTGCATCACTGCACTGGTACACGTTAAGTAGACCTACACATGACGTGTGCCAGGAAATCCCCTCGCAACATACTTGATGTGGCCTCTGCGTCTTGATTTGAATGGGAAAGATAGGAAAAATTTACACACGCTTTTCGAGATGTTGAAGTGATGCCACGGTCAAGCCCCCCATAGAGACAGAGTGCAAATAGGTCCCGCCCACACCGGAGGGGAAAACATTAAATTGCTCTCCATTGACTTTGTATTGCGTGCCTCCTTGTCATTTCGGTCTGCTAGCAAACAACAGAAAAGTGCCTAAAAGCTGCTGTGTGGTGGTGGGATGCACTACCAACAGGGTAAAGAACCCAGAACTCAGTTTTTAGACAAAAGTGGATACAGGCAATAAGACATGAGGCATCAGCAGGAAGAATGGGAAAACTGTGGCTAATTTGGCCAGACAAAGGTTGAAGCTAAGGCCTGATTTTGGTCTTTGTCAGGTTAAATAATGATCATACCTAGTGATTCGATCAAATAGTTGTAAATATCAAAGTATTTCACTTCTGGCCATTCAGTGGGATCATTTATCCAAGAAGTGCAAGGTAAGGATAAGGGACACTGAGATAGACAATATTGCATTTGTCAATATACCTTTTCCTCTCTGGTAGACATAGGGTGCTAAAATAACCCTTTGACATGCTTAAATCTAATGTTTTTAGCATTTTGTTAGCGTTTCAGCCCTTTCCCCAGCATATTGTGGCACAGATTGTTTTCCCCTCCGGTGGGCGTGGTTTTCAGCGTATGACATGTTGCCCTCTGTCTCTATACACGCACACACACACACACATACACACACACACACTGGCTGTCAGTCTGACTGTCAGCGTGACAAGGGGACACTCTGTATAACGACACACTGAAGGACATGGGAGGAGTGAGTGAGTGTGTGTGTGTGTGTGTGTGTGTGTGTGTGTGTGTGTGTGTGTGTGTGTGTGTGTGTGTGTGTGTGTGTGTGTGTGTTAGAGAGCAGCCAACAGCCAAATGGTGCACGTGCTGACATAGCATCATGCTTGCTGTTATTTTTATTCTCCAGCCTCCAGAAGAAGCAGCAGAGAATTAAGTGTGAAAGAATCACGCTTTATAATTACTTAATTATATAATTGTATTTTATATACATATTTATATTATTATAATAATCAATTTGTAATACAATTTGGACATTGAATTCTTCATGGATGTATGATTGATGGTTAATTTGTGAGTTAGTATATGAGTTGGTGTATATAAGTTGGTATATGAGTTGGTGTATATGAGTTGGTGTATATAACTTGGTGTATATGAGTTGGTGTATATACAGTAGGTTGGTGTATATGAGTTGGTGTATATGAGTTGGTGTATATAGGTTGGTGTATATGAAAAATAAACTTGCGCAAGGGACATCCTGTTCTTAATGGCAGACTGCACAGATGTAACGCTATGTGATCACATTAAATCATACCCTCGAATATATGCTTACGTGATTGGCTGAAACGGAAGGAGCCATTTCCTCCACGGACCACTGATCAGATTTTACGTCTATGCTGAAGCTCTGTTGTTTTTAAAAATGCGCTTACAAAGTTATGGTTGGTCTTGGTTACGTCCATGCTGAAGCTCTGTTTTTAAAATGGAGCTCACAAAGTTTTAGTTGGTCTTGGTTGGTCACGATA
>OOFB01038978.1:866-13654 GCA_900323305.1 Trachyrincus murrayi
AGTGTTTATATTTGTGTGGGTGAGCTTGTATGTATTAGTGTATGTGCATTTACGTGTGTATTTCTGTGTATTTCTGTCTGTGTGTGTGTGTGTATGTGTGTGTGTGTTCATGATTTAATTACATACAATTAACAGTCAACAACCAAAAGAGGATTTTATCCATATCCAATTTGCTATTCATTGTGTGTTGAGAGTTAAAGTATAGGCTTACATGTATATAAAGTAAACATATCTGTTTTTCAGTAGGCCTAATAAGTAAATATTTAGAAGTCAAGTGTTTATTTTGCTGTGGATATGTGTGATGTTTTCTTTCTGTACAGCATATTGGATGAAGCTTGCAATGTGGAAAATGTTTAAACCGAAAGCCACGAAAGTGCCACTTCTCAAGGTGAATCAAAAACATCATTTTTATAGAAAGAACCGTTTCTGAAAGGGCTATGGTGCAGAGTCAGAGGCATGGACGTATAGGAGGGTGCACACAGACAGGCTAATCTAATCGACAGTATTTGAGCAATCTCTTAGCGAGATGCTATTTTTCTTGCCGCTGCAGGTCAACATGTATAGACACAAAAGCAAAATACAACATACAAATCCCAGAGCGTGCGTCTACGAATCAAAACCAATCTTCCCTGCTGATATGAATTGCTGACCTGACTGTTTTCAGAACGCTTGCGTGGCCAGCGGATAGTGGATGACCAAATGGATATGGTTTGTTGTTGGGGGGGGATTACCTTGTGTGTAATATCATTATCCCCAAGATGCTGTTGCCTGCTTTTCCCATGACCATACAAAAAAGGTCATTTTGTGAAGATTACAGAGAGTAGTCGCGTATGCGTATTGCTAAAGGTCAGACAAAGGTTACGGTAGTGTGATGGAAGTGAGACCTGATGGTTAACACTGAATGTTTCACTTCGTAAAATGTCTTATGCATTTACATTTGATCTTGTTTTTTCCGTCTGAAAATGTGTTTAGCACTAACATAAAATGTATATATATATGTGTGTGACTTGTAAACAGAGCAAGCCTGGGTAAATGGGCTTAGAATAATAGAATGCATCATTCGTCAAGTAGGCCTAGATATAATTTATGATAGACAGAGATTGCTTATATGGTTGCTTTTGACATACGCAATATATTTGCGTTGAACTCAAAGTGTGTGGGACAATGCACAATAAGAGATTAGATGCAACGGCAGGATTTGCCTTGACAAGGAACCATGCAGAAAATACGATGTAGCTTATCTTACACATGCACAATAAGTCTAGCAGTTATTGACAAATACATCATTGATCCATTAATTGATCTGCTTTACGTTGTGGCAAACATTTCAGACACGCTCCTGCAGCATGTGTTCTGAAATGTGGCATTTCAGAAGTTAGCGACAGCGAATCAGCGACAAACCAAACCTAGGATGAATGAAATCCTACAAGTTTAGCCAACGGATTGAATGGAAATACAAAAGACACTGGTGGCTAGTGATTGCTGTGTAACCAAATCTAAAAATGACAGTTTTCAACCCACGTTAATCTTTCAAACACTTAGCCTACTTACCGCTTGAGCTCGAACTCTGGAAACAGCTGATACAGAATACGAGAAAGTGCGGAGCGCTCATCAACTCTCTGAAGCTGTATATGGTCAACACATCCGAACATCTCTCGCTCCCCTTCTCTCTCTCTCTCTCTCTCTCTCTCTCTCTCTCTGTCTGGGATTGTGACAGCCCCTAGTGGTTGTCAATCCACAACACACCAGAAATAAAACGAAGTATAATAACTATGATATATGTATAATATCTTCTTTAAAACCTTGTGTTGAAGATGACCAGAAAGCATTTTAATGTCCATAAAGACATGCATCCAGTAGAATATTCCAGCAAACAAAAGAAAAGGAATAGTCGACAGCCTCTAAATCCCGCTCTGCGTTGTT
Organism: Trachyrincus murrayi; assembly: GCA_900323305.1. Lineage (NCBI taxonomy): Eukaryota > Metazoa > Chordata > Actinopteri > Gadiformes > Macrouridae > Trachyrincus > Trachyrincus murrayi. The sequence continues at coordinate 2,790 of OOFB01038978.1, forward strand.
TAATCTGAATGAAAAGATTTAGAAAGAATGAGGTTGAATTTGCTCTCAATAAAATATTGTTCCTTACAATTCCTTAATTCCTTAACTATTATTAAGGCGTTTTGGCTTCATATAGCAGGCCTACCTTAATCCTTCTTCCAGTCCCTCCTCTTCCATCACTTGGAAGACGATAGCATCCAGTGACTACTATGTTCCAAGCAATTAACTAACAAAGTAAAGTTACAAATAATATTGTGTGCCTCATTTTATGATTGGGAAATGGGTTAAGTGGATGTGGAGAAGCTTTTACCACCCTGGCGGCTGCAGTATGCTAATAGATGTCAAATTCAGCAGCTCCATGACTGGTTGAAGGTTCCCTTCCGTGCTCACCTATACCACAGCCGTTAACCCTGGCACTGGACATTCAGTATTCTGGACATTCCAATATAACACCTAGGAATATTCACCCCTGCTGAAATTGTGATGCATCAGATGCAGAAAATCAGATTCACTGTAAAAGTTCCCATGGTGCCTTCACCGTCCGTCAACGTCTCCATGACATATTTATAGGAAGCAGCTTATTGTTCAAGACTGTGTGGCAGCAGCCGTCAATTACCAAGCTGGGATGGGATGGCAGGGCAAGGGTATATATGTTTTTCGTACCCACATCGTGACTAACAATGCATTATATATAGGCACTAATATATACACGACTACACTATATAGACACTAATTGGTTTTCATGTACTTTCTTTTGTTGCATTAGGCTTATTCCTGCAGACGATTTAAGAATAAATCATTTGTAGAAGAATTGAAGACCTTTGTCATGTTTGTGCTTTTCCATTTTGCAGCAAATCTTATGTGCTTATGTATAAATCATATGTGCTGTCCTCCTAGTGGTGTAACCAAAATTAGACAATTAGCCAAACTCTTACCATGGATGACACGAGTCAGGATAAAGCCTTCAAGCTTTATTGACTGTGTTATATGACAATGGAGTGAAACTGTAAAAATAAAGAATACAGAATACATGTAAATTAAATGCACATTATACAACTTGCCGCAACAAAGTAAGCTAGCTGCTACAAAACAGGATTGAATGTGAGCCGCTTATTTACACAGCACTCACAAAATAAATGCATTTCCTTAAATATAAACGTGCTACGGAAGCGTAATGCATTCACTTGAGACACACTTTTTGCCGTTTTTCTGAATGAACAACATTATTATCTTAGAATTCTGAGAAAAGTTTTCAAGGAAAAAAAAAGCTTCCTTGTTTTGTTTCTTTGTTCTGTGTGTGTGTGTGTGTGTGTGTGTGTGTGTGTGTGTGTGTGTGTGTGTGTGTGTGTGGTGGTGGTGTGTGCTGTTGTCAGAGTGTAGTCTGTCTGTGAGGCTGCTTTGCTGGGGTAGGAGTGTGTTAATTCATAAAATCAGAGCAGAATGTTTTTTTTTCCATGAAAACTTTTCTCTGAATTCTGAGATAATAATCTTGTTAATTCTGAATTAAATTAAAAAACAGGGCAAACATTTGGGGTCCCCTGATATGCATATGGGGTCGCAGGAGATAAGATAGATATTTGATGATCCATTTTAGCAAACCATTTTTTGGTTTGCTAAGACGTCTCAGACGTCTTGTATATACTAACTGATTCATAGCCACGAGCAAACTACTACTAATCACTACTACTAAGTAGGGCGATGCAATTACGCTCACCGGGACATTTATATTACCGGCAGATGTTGATTGGGTAAAAACAATTTGAGTGGAAGCAGATGCATCAAAGTACAAGTTGGGGTCGTGAAGAGTTGGGAACCAGTGTTAAACAAATAACAAAATCCACCAGAGGGAGCCAAAAACAAACAAAAGAAATCTAATGGACAGAATTATTGTTGACAAAAAAAATGAAATTACATAACGTTAAGTTAATAAAGCATAATGACTAAATCATAAACAAATCAACATCTCTGACTTGGCAAACAAATGTACCCAAATGCGACCATACGCTGCTAATGTGTTTTCTGCAATTCAAAGTGACAACATCATTCCCAGGTTTAGCAGAGGGAAAACATCCTCACACGCTCCAAAACTCTGTACATTCATTTGTACTGGCCCTTTAAATTTTGGTAAAGACAAAAAGTGACCGCGCCGTGCCCAGAGCGGAGAACAAAGTGAAGTGCGTCACTTTGTTGTCTTTGTTGACATCGCGAATTATCCAATTCACTCGCGCGCGCAGCGGTTTGGTGACACGGTGAGTGTTGGTTCGACTCCAGACACACAGTGACAATATGTCCTGTTGAACTGTGCAAAACTCCAGCTAAACTATGCAAAAGCAAGACGTGCAGGAAGCTGCCGTGAAAACAATGAAACAACACTCGAACGGAAGGCACACCTACTTTTAAGTTTAAATAATGGAAACGCAATATTGTTGAATTATTCGGCTTAACACGCATATTATTTCTTTAAAAAAGATATTTCCACATGTATCTGCTCTGAGTAACACCGTGTCCGGGACTACGTGACCTGGCAGAACAACTTCCCTTCGGCTATAAACTATAAATACATGTTTACTGTCGACCTCAGGCTACTTCTACTTCCACTCCGAGAGTTCACTGTTGGACTGTTTATATTAACATCTGTATCTATAATTAAACATTATATGACTTAGGAAACATCCAAAAATGAATCATATGTAGAACATTGTGTGTGTGTGTGTGTGTGTGTGTGTGTGTGTGTGTGTGCGTGCGTGTGTGTGTGTGTATTTCTCACGTTTTCTTGTCCCTGTGAGTTATTACACAGGTGGCCTTTCAGTCATTATCATTAATCCCCAAAACGCTCTCCATTATAACTGAACAGAGTGGAGATGGATGAGGACACATTTGAGATCCCTGAGCGGACGGAGTACCGCTACCTGGTGCAGGAGGAGGGGGAGTGGGGGGAGGAGGATGAGGTGCAGTATGTTCATCGTAGACACTACATTAGTCCCTTCCTGGTGCTCTCTAAAGGCTGCATCACCCTCATCACCCTGGGCGTGGCCGCGCTGCTCGTCCTGGCGACATACCTTGCCTATGTGTCCCAAACTCTGCCCCCTGGGCCCCGAGTGACCACCGACTGTGGGGATTACGAGGGGATACATCATGTGAGTCTATTTTCTTGTTGTTATAGCAATGTGTAATAATCATGTAGTGTAATAATCATGTAGTCCTATTCTCTTTTTAAACATATATATATATATTCATTTAAGAGAATAAATAGCCAGAGTAATCAGGGTATCAAATTTTTACAATAAAATAAAATGACATATCAACACAAATGCAATATATTGAGAGGCCGTTTAGGAGGATAAATTAGCAAAACGATGACAGGATGTGAAATTGTAACGATCGTCACCCTCTCCAGGAAAGCGGCGCCTACTCCTTCAGGGGCATGCGTTATGCCGCCCCTCCGGTCGATCAGCTACGCTGGGCCCCCCCGGCCAAACCGGCCTGCGGGAGCGGCGTAGAGGACGCCAGCCGCTTCCGCCACATATGCCCCCAGGTGCGCCCGCTCTCCAAGACGAAGACGAAGATGGAGGTAGTGGGTCTGGAGGACTGTCTCTTCGTCAACGTGTGGACGCCCACACTGCGGGCGGACGCCCTACTCCCCGTGATGGTTTGGATCCACGGAGGCTACCTGACAATGTTCAGCGGAGGGGAGGAGGGCTACTCGCCCTCGGCGCAGCTAGCCCACGACACGAAAGTGGTGTACGTCAGCTTCAACTATAGGCTGAACGCCTTGGGCTTCATGGCCCTGGAGATGCTCAGGGAGGGCTCGCCCAGCAACTCCTCAGGTCAGGCCTCACAGCAGAATACAGACGCACGCATCGGTCTCCGAGATTATTCCCCATGCATCCATCACTTCCTTTTTACACTTATGTTTAGACATTGAAGCACGTTTGAAGGTTTCTGAAGAAAGAAATGACAAAGAGTGTGGCACCACCAGTGTCTTGTTTTCACCAAGACATTGGATGTGGTGGTTTTGTTCCAGCTTTGGCACACTTTTCCTCCCCACAGGGAACTATGGCTTCATGGACCAGATAGCTGCCCTCCAGTGGGTTCAGAGGAACATCCACGTGTTTGGAGGCAATCCTGGGAAGGTGACCATATTTGGACAAAGCTCTGGTATGAACATCAACAACAAATACCTCTCCAAATTAAACCTAGGAAATTGATCCATATCATTGTCATACAAGTTGATTCAACACTGAATCAACTTCAACGCTACAGGAGCCTGCCGTGAACTGCCACTGCAAGTTGATTTTGTAGGATGTCAAAACAGCCTCATCCAAAGGTTATAGTTGGTTAAGCTTACAGTTGATGTAAATTAATGTGGACGAATGGTGCCGGATTCTACCACTGTTTTACATCTGGGAACTGTCTCTGAATATGTTTTAGCTTAGACACAGTAACAGATAAGTTGGTTAATATGGAGTATAATGTCTCAGAGCACATCTTGGGTTATATAGTTGATGTAGCATGTGCATTATTTCACTGTGTTACATAAATTGTGTTTTAGCAAACATAGAAATAATATAATTAGCAGATGTATTTTTTATTCTGTGTATAAAAGTAAAAGTAAAAGTAGCAAACTGCTTATGGTTTTACTATATTTTTGTATTTTTCTGATTGTTTTTGTAATTTACGAGTGCGACGGAGACTAATGATGATAATAATTGATAGTTGATAATTGGGTAATAAAGCCTGTGTGTTTTGCTCGACCCCTCTGTGTCAGGTGGCACATCGGTGTGGACTCTGATGATGTCCCCCCTGGCGAAGGGTCTGTTTCACCGCGCAGTGGACATGAGTGGCTCCTATGTTTACAACGCGTCGCTAGCGAAGGCAGAGTCAGACAACCTGGTTTTCCTGCAGAAGACGGGCTGCACCAACCTGGCCTGCCTCAGACGTCTCTCCCTCACAGAGATTCTGGAAGTAGGGCATATTTTTCTTATATTCATTTTTTATGTAAGCAAAACATTTTAAGTGGAGGAAAAGCTCATCATTTAAGAAAAAAGTGGTTTTGTTTCAGGTTTTTTTTTTTTTTAAATTTTATTTACAGGCATCGTATTCCACTTCAAACACCTTTTCCTTCAATGTAATTGTTTCAGTTTAGCTTTTAACATTCAACATTGCTTTTCACTGCCACAATACATTTATAAAATACTAACTACCAAAACACTACAGAGCCCCACAATTATAATTGACTCATTTTCAGAAGCTAAAGGAAAACATCAGCATAATTCAAAGTTTACTTCCAAAAGTCATATTTTTGTGTGTCCATTTTCATAACTTCATTGACGACTTTGAATCACACAGGGCTTTCCCTTTTAGAATGAACAATGGCGTCTGCACTATACACTGTACATTTCAACTGCCCCTCATTGTGTCTGCCTGTTGCACCTCCCACAAGGCCATCCCCTGGAAGGAGTACCCGTCCTGGGCAGGAGATGGCATGATGGATCTGCCCACTAAAGGAGGATTCTACGGCCCCATTGCCGTGGTGGACGGATATGTTCTCCGTGCACCGCTGTTTGAGTCGTGGGAGAATGGAGGAGAGTTCAGCGATGTGCCGTTCCTGGTGGGCACGACGGAGCAGGAAGCTGACTTCAGGTGACTCTCCTGGTTTCAGTATCGTGTGTGTGTGTGTGTGTGTGTGTGTGTGTCGCATCTGCATTCCTTTTAATATGTTTTCTGTATCCCCCATAGCCCTTCATTTGCAAACATCTCTCTCTGGACTTGGGATGACTTCCAGTGGTTTGTTACCGGTGAGAGATTTAATGAGTTGCCTTCCTATACAAGATAAGAATAGTACGATTATTAATCCTAGATGAGAAATTAGGGATTTGTGATGAGATTTGTGATCAGCACATTACAAACATACACTTTGTACTGTAAATGTTTTCTGCTATTCAATCCTTCGTGTGGAGTGGATAGAGACACATGGGAGAAATGTGAAGTGCACTGTACATAAAGTGAACTGTTTATCCTGTACTTCTAGTTTTTAGTAGATTTGTGTCCACATTTAGTTGTAGTTTCATTATTAATATATATTAAAAAAATCTGAATCTCAGACAAGCTGAAACCCTTCGGTGAGGACCTTCCCAAGGAGGCTTTGGACCTGTATCCCCGCTCGGCTCCCTGTCCCACCAACGACCGCTGTCCCGAGAGGGCCTACACCACCATGGTTTCTGACATGAGGGTCACCTGCCCCGCCAACGACAAGGCCTCCAGGGCAGCAGGTAAGCCAGCAGGGTGCACACTCTTAACCAGTTCAACAAGTGATTCGTGAGTACATTCGTTTCGACATTCGTCAACATTGTGCAACATGTACAACAAAAGTGACATTGCCAAGGGCGTGAATAAGAAACAACACAATGTAAACGTAAAAGATGTCTGAAGAACTATTCAAATATGTTGTCACAAGCCTTGAGGCTGTCCTCGTTGTAGCAAAGAGCTTTGTAAACCAACCTGACTCGTCGTCTCCCCAGCGGCCCTGCACAGTCCTGTGTATCGCTATGTGGTGACACACACGCCCTCCAGTGCCGTAAACACCTCGGTGCAAGACCTGGTGCCTTTCGACAGTCGCTTCTCCTTCCATATGCTCGACTCCCTGGCCTTCTTTGGAGGTTTGGAGGCCTTTCTGGAGAAGCCCCTCTCCACCGAGGACAAGTATTTTCAGGACCTTTTCAGACGCCACCTTGTCTACTTTGCCAAAGAGGGTAGGATTGCTGCCATATCATAATAATACATGGGATTTTAAAGCGCCTTGCGAAGTACCCACGGACACTGTATATAAGGATAAGAACTGTGTATGTTATGCCGACTGTGCATAGTATACTGTATGCTATACACTGTTTATATTGTATCAGCCAATGACTAAATGTTGCGTTTGCTTCCTTCTTCTCTACTGACTTCCAGGGAAGATGGTGGACGATTGGCAAAAGTACCCAGAAAGCACTGCTCTCCTGTCCAACGAACTGAAAGCGGTCAACAGCTACTCTGCTGTTCGCTGCCAACTGTGGCAGGACAATGGCTTTTATAGTTACGCCTGGACTAACTGACCAGATAACCATTAAGGGCCCTCAACCGCAGTGAAAGTCCTGTGAAAATGGCCGATTTGATTCACCACTGAGCACGTCCAAGGCCTTACCACTTAGTCAGTCATCTGACTTATAAACCACTATTCTCTATCAAAACTAACAACTACTAACACCTTGTTTACACAGAGCTTCTGGGTCACGAAGACTATACCCGGTTCTTGTTGGCAAGTCGGCAGTGTACTCCATACAAATGACAACATTGTATGGAGGACATAGAAACTCTAAACAGGAACCACTAGAACTGTGCCAGAGCTATGAACCAGCAGCTTCAACTAGTGTTGTTGCCAGGCCTTACGCTGCCTTCCACCATCCCTCCAAAGAAGGCTCATATGGCAACCTTGCACAGTCGTCATATTGCGAAGACACAAGTCGTCTTTTGCCTTTTTTGTTCAAATGTCTTCTTCTGTTTGCAGTGAGAAGAGAAATAGTTTATTTTTTAGGTATGTTTGTTTGTTTCATGGTGAGATAGGAATTGAGAGAGACTAGAGGTGTTGGCACAGCATTGTATGTACTCCTACTGTAAATGAATACATATTGACCTCACCCTCAGCTAGTAATCATAGTAAGAACTTGATCTCGACTGAAGCAGTGCAATCAAATTAAACCAACGGCAAGATGACAATTTGTATCGAACAATTCCAGTCAGGTCAGGCTCTATAGGAAATCCGACGAAGCCACCGGCCAGAAGAGCTGAAACTGCTGGGTATAAAAGATGATCTCTACCTATTCCATATCCAAATATATCAGAACATCTCTGGCTCTATCTGATTGGACGTACTTACATTAGCCAATCGGATACAATTGGAGACATTGGAGTACAGATGAACACAGGGGAGCATGAATGCCAGTGAATACAGATGTGTAAGATGACAGCTACTAAAGCCATACACTCATGCAGCTATACTCACAAAGTGTTAATGTAACAACAGATTGACTGGGATCACACCCGTGGTGTCCTTTGTATGAAGTTCCGGTAGTGAGCTTACAAGTTGCCTACGTATCGTGTTTCAGCTCCAAATGGAAACATAGGATTCTGATTCTTAATTCAGGAAAATATAGTAAAAGGAATAGTTTTTAGTGCTTTATTCTGTATATTTTTGGAGTGTTGCCACTTGTTACCGCTTAAAACTGAGCATGTTACACAGCAATATAGTTTGTAAATTAGATTGTTTTTATATATACTATGTAAGCATACATAGGTCACATAGCCTCCATCAATCTTATCTGCAGTGCACATTTTTATAGCCACATTTCCACACCTATTATAATTCACAGTGAATTAAAAGTTGCAATGAAATCCTTTGGTTCCATTTTCTGTTTGATGTTATTTATTTTTAACAACAACATTAACTAAAAAAAACTTTTAGGCCTATTCATAAGTAGGCCATCCTCATCTTTATCAACCTATAATTAAATGTCTGCGTAGTCTATATATGTAGGCCTATACTTGTACACGCACACCAGATGTCGCCAGATCAAAGGTTGCAATTAAAATACTTCAGTTCCATTTTCTGTGTTTCATGTTATTTATTTGTATCTGGAACGATTATTTGCAACATAAAATATATAGGCTATATTCATGAATGCAGGCCTGCTTCGTTTCCAACGTCCCATAAATACATATGCGTATGCCTATGTGTATATATAGGCTTATTCATGTATACGCAACACCAGATGTCGCCAAAACCACGACTTCATGAGGCACTGTGACTGATGGGGAAACGGTGACCGGTTGCCTGGTGCCACGCTCCCGCGCCTGCTCAGTCGGAGGCTGTGGTCCTGGACCAGCAGCCTATCCCGTGCGCTGTAGCCTGTGTGCGTGTTCGCTCATCACAACGGGATTGTCGGAGAATAGCTATTGTTGTCATCTCGGCGGAAAGGTGACAGCCCTGCTGGATCCAAAATTATAGCAGCAACAAAAGCATGCCTATAGAACAATACAAGCGTTGTTACTGCACTGATAGCGCAGAGAGATAACCCACCTGAACGGTAATTCATCTTTTATATTATTTTCTAATCGCAGCTTTTATGGAATCTCCTTGTTTATCATCACGAGAATAAATGAGCGAAAGTCAATGTCCACGGTCTCAATGTGCCTATGGGTTTATTACCAGGCAAGGGTTATCACTGTTCATTAGACCAATTGCGGGGTCGATGTAATTCTCCGTCGCTCCACGAATTATAATGAATATGACCGACATCTCAGCCTTATTTACCGTGACGGTACAAGCATGATCTGCCCTCGTTATTCGCCACATCCAACAGAATGCATACTGGCGCGTCTATTGATAAAGTATGGTCTGATTAAGTATACTGATGGTAGGCATATAGCGTGTGTTTATCGGTTCGATCGAGTCCGGTACCAAACAGCTGATTTGCACCTGCATTCCAAAACAAAGTGACGTACGTGTGTGTGTGTGTGTGTGTGTGTGTGTGTGTGTGTGTGTGTGTGTGTGTGTGCGCGCGCGCGTGCGCGTGCTTTTTGTTCCCTCATCTCCAGTGCATGTGAATGAACATGGTATGTCTGCAGAGTGTTAAATGTAAACCTATTATAATCGTTGTAATGTAGGCCTATTGTAGCGTTGGTAGTAATTGGCTTTGAACATCTGTACTCTACTTGAGTTATTTGGAGCGAAAGAAAAACAACTGGCCATGTTTCTGTAGCCTATACCCATAAATAGTAAGTGTCTGGTCCTCTAATTGTTCAGGGCTAGAGGAGCTGGGATGGAGCCAGTATACCACGGCCTCTGTGACTCAGTGTGCTGCTGACCACATGCAGTCCCTGCCATATGGCTCTGATGATGGGGCAAGTTTAAGGGTTTGGGTTTTTCACTCCCATAGTCTCTCCTTTCTGTTTGACAATCTGCATGAACATTTATTCAGCCACTTTCTGGTTCAGCAACTCGACCTAGGGTCACACTCTAAAGGGCCGACGTAGGACTGATGTTCAGGGAGATCCACGGATCTCTCCATGAAGCCACACGGCCAGGCCTCTTCATCCAGACTGCTGTAGGCTAAACAGCTGGGTATGAGGGGCTAGAGATGATGGTGACTGGTCTACTGTGTTGACTCTGTGTCTCATTGCCTGTCTGGTACACCTGGTCCATTAAGGCAACATCACAGCAAAAAAAGTTCCAAAGTTATAAACAGTTTGATTTTTCCCACACCAAACAGTTAGAGTTATATTGGCACATAACCAACAACAAACTCATATAACCCCCGAGCTACAAACACGGCAATGTCAGTCTAGGACAACAGACCACAACAGATTAAATGTTCAACATGGTTATACCCATCATTACTATAACACTACTCTAACTCCTTTACTCTGGAAGATAGTCCAACACACACACAGCAAGCGGATCATGGCACCATTGTTCCCAACTTGTACGCAGATTGTGAAGAACAGACTCATTGCGTAATCCTGCTTTAGAGATAGCCCTAATCCAAATGGTAAATGTGCCCTACAGTGCATCCAGATTGTGACTCTGGGAATTTGTGAAGATCCCCATAGAGAATGTGGATTATCCTGTATTAATATCCTCAACCGCTTTGTTTCGGAACTTATATGTAACCACACACACTCCAGGCTATACATGATGAGCAGTGTGTGGTTGTGTGTGTGTGTGTGTGTGTGTGTGTGTGTGTGTGTGAGTAGGAAGATCAAGAGAGGCTGTGAGAGTGAGCAGACAGGCAGCAATACAAGCCAACAGATGTGGGTTTATTATATCTGCAGACACACAGTAAAACATC
>OOFB01038993.1:0-14568 GCA_900323305.1 Trachyrincus murrayi
ACACATATATATATACACATATATATATATACATATATACATATATATATATACATATATATATATACATATATACATATATATATACATATATACATATATACATATATATATATATACATATATATATATATACATATATATATACATATATACATATATATATATATACATATATACATATACATATATATATATATACATATATACATATATATATATATACATATATATATATATACATATATACATATATATATATATACATATACATATACATGTACATGTACATATATATATACTTTATGTACATGTACATATACATATATATACTTTATATACATACATATACATACATATACATATATACTGTATATACATACATATACATATATACTGTATATACATATATACTGTATATACATACATATACATATATACTGTATATACATATATATATGTATAAGGGAATACTGGACAGATTACTGCTCACACCTAAATGATGTGCTGGTGTGCCTAAAAAACATTAGGAGCACCAGTGTCACCAATGTAACAAGTTTGGAGGCCTGTTCTATAGGTGATTAACGTTGAACCCTGTCCATGGATTTTAAGACTTGTAAGACTTCCATGGTGTGAAAATAGACAGTAGAATTAGGAAAATACCAAGAACTGTGTTGGAGGAAACAGTGTCTAGATACGGAGAGCAGATGTGACTCAAAACAAGGCACTGGGAAGGAATGATTGGAATGGTGACCAAGGACCAGTTTTTGACATGCTTAGACACGTTTGTCACTGGAAAGTTTTTTTGGTTCAGCTGAGGGAGAGTGTGAATTACTCCCGTTCTATTCTACACTTCTGCAGTGTAGAATAATGGCTTGCCATAGTGATTTATTATATTGGTCATCATGGGGAATAACAACAATCAAACTTTAAAGTCTCACAAATAGGACATAATAAACACATTGGAAAAAATACAGCCACGATACGATACGATTCGCTCTCCTTGTGAATTATTAGACAGATTAATTAAACCTGCTCCCGATAGCCTACCACTCATCAGTACACTAATACAAAACCTAATAAACTGACTCAAAACGATTAAGTTCACATTATCTCTCCAAACCTATTCACCAGCCACCATGCTAGTGGTTTAATTAGAACTCATTCAGACTTTATTTTGTAATCACAGTGATTTCAGTTTGATGTTTGAGTTTATCAAACAATGCTCACATTTCAAGGTATGTCAAACTCACGTCAAACTGAAATCGCGTCGGTTACAAACTATATTTATAGCCTATCTATGGAAAACACAATGGCTAATAGGGCTAATAGAAGTGTACTTTATAGTTCAAGCGAGGAGATCCTGATGAAGCACGGGGATCCCCCAGGCAGACACACCCCCAGATCATGTCCAATTCCAATATAAATAATAATATATACAATATAAATTGTACAGTATTTAGAAAATACTGAACAGTGTGATACTGAAAAAGCCACGGTCAAGGGAATTATTATTGTCTCTTCAATGTTTTCCACCTCTGGTTGTGTTGAGACACACAGGCTCTGTGATTCGCATGTTCCAAACCCTTTGTCATTGACACAACTCTTGCTTGTCAGCCCACATACACTCCAAATCATAGCCATGTTGGACTGCAACAAAGAACCTTTGAGGGGAAAAGCCGCTTTAATTTGACCTAATGAAAGTGTGTGGCTGGACTGTAGTGTACTGAGCCAGCAGGTGACTAGCACAGCTGCCTGCTAGCACACGGCGATCTCCATGGAAACCCAGGGGTAGAAAGGGCCTGGGTGGGGAGTTGTCCTTTCATGTTAGCTTTGAGTGCACACACTCGAAAGGGTAGCCCCTCCCCCAACACACCATACACTCTCTTCCCGTCTCCCTGGTTCCATCAGAGGACCAGAGATGAACCCGGGAAGGCCCAGAAAGGATCAGGGCACGGTCAAGTTTACCAACAATCATTAGATATTAGTTACTTTCATCTATAAATAGGTATTCACAGAATATCTGTGGATACCTATTGTATTTCTAGTGGATATTATTATTATTTTTATATTGAGACGCCTATAGCTCAGCCCCCTATTGGTAAAAAGTTTTGCATTTTGTCACACATATGTATCATGGAAGAGCAGATCTCCAAAAGGTTTGGTACCAATTCGCCCATAGGGGCGCTATACGTCGCGTCACAGTTAAACGGTCAGCCCCGCCGCCCCGATGGCGGAAAATTTCTGAAACTAGGTATATAGGCCTTATTTGACATGCTGAACATTTTTGTCTCTTGGACCCATAATATCCATCAGGATAGATTTTTCTGTACAGTGAAAATTTCGGGAAAACTTCCAAAATATTCTTCTAAATAACCAAATGACTCAATATTTGGTAGAGATGCTCTATGGACGTGTCTGATTAAAAGTTATTCAGGGATTTACATTTTTTTTTTAAATGGCCGAGTTATGCGGAAATTAAATGATTTACATGTGCAAACATTACTCTATCAATCACAATCTTCAATCACACTTCAGAAGGTGCCACACCCTTGAAACGTGGTAGGCCCATAGAGGACATAACCCCTAACAGGTGTGCCAAATTTGGTACAGATAGCTAAAATAATTACGTCACAGGGTCAATTTAAGTAAATGCTCAGCTAAGCGCTAGGCACCACTTTGCCCACAGGGGGCGCACAATCACACATAAATGCCATGAAGTCAAACCATGAGTCAGATCCACTCCAAATGATGTGTGTTATAATTATGCCTGTTATAATTGTTTGTCTTATAATTATAACATGCCTGTTCATCCCATGACCTTGCATGTAAACTATAATTGTTTGTCTTTAGTCCCTATAGCATATAGTGACTGAAGTTTCCACCCCGGACTGCCACACACCTTCCTCCAGCCACTGAACATTTGCACTTGACTTTTATATCCCTGTTTATTCTCTCACCTATAGTGTATTCATATTCATACCACTGTCTATACTAGTAGTAATTCATTTAATTTACATGGTAACCCTGCTTTTTAAGACACCCAAACCGCTGTACATAGTGAGTGTGTGTTTGTGGGGGTGGGGGGGGTATGACACCTCGTGATGCACAGCAACCAGCATGCACCAGAACGCTCACCACACACTGGCTATGACAGTGGAAAGCCAATTCCAATTCATTGAGTAACGTGCCACCACGAATTGCAGGAAAAGGGCGGTCGCTGGGGTGGTGAGCGCTGGGCTCGGCGGTGCACACGGTGAATACCTTTCGAGGCTGCTAGTTGTTATTGGTTTTTTGTTGTTAATGTTGTATTTGTAGCGCATTGATGTGGAACTGTTAAAAGGCAGAGGCGTCCCGTGCACACTCTTGGAACTGTCTGGGCTTGTAGATGGTGTCACTGGGTAGAGCAGCAGGAAGTCAGATAACCATGTACAATATTACACACATTAGAAAATAAATACTGGAATTAACTGAACGTCAATGCTAGACAACAATGTCTAAATGCGTTTGTTTTGATACTATAACTAAAATAGTGTTGCATTATTGAAATCAACATGTATAAAACGTATTGACAATGTTTCTCTATCAAGTGAATTCTATAACAGATGGGGGGTTTCCTATGCTGTTGTGAATTGAACTCTGTGGCCATTAAAAGGATCTCATGTTGGCTGGGCCATTTTTAACCTTTAGTGGACTTTAAACCACACACAGGACCTGCATGGTATGTGGCATTTAATATGTATTACGTCTTTTGGTCACTTTTAGTGTGTCATCCTCAAGTCATCCACCAACGTCTCACTCTACTTCAGAAAACTTGGCCGGAGCTGGACGTTTATCAAGCTCAAGAGTGAATGACGTTATTTCTCTTACGGAGAAAAGCTATTGGAATTTTTGGAACCAGTACCAGAGAGAATATAATGAGTAAAAAATGAGTAAAATAATCATTAAAATCAATAAAAGCACCTGAGAAAAATACTGACAGCACATGATCAAAAGAGCAAAACAAAGTTGCAACCAGAGAAAAAGAGAGGGAGAAAGAGAGAGAGCAGAAAATGGTTGAACGGGATCGAGACGAGAGGATAAACAGACGAGGGGGACTATCGACTAGCAACACAAACACAGCTGCCAGAAAAACAACTCAGACACCAGCTGAGGGCTATGGTCACATGAACACAGACACTAGGAGGGACAGCCCCATATGCCCTAGTGGGTTCCCAGCTTACTTCCAACTCTTGGCTGGAGTTTTTAAATGTGAGTCATCATCAGTGCCGGGGAAAAAATAGTTGGCCAAGAGTTGGCCTGCATTTGCTTGACTGCTACTGCACAGAGAGGGAACTGTACTGCACATTTCCATAGGCATCCTAGAGCCATAGGAGCAGTTCCATTCATGTGGAGGGCATGGGTGAAGAGGGTAAAAACTTATGTCACGTTTGCCTTTGTAAAGATGTTTGCCCATAAGAAACATTTTGGATGTACGCTTATTTTACACAGGTGATTTCTAAATCGGAAGGTCTTTTCAAAAGAGCTGGAAAATAAAAGTAAACCACATGAAGCAGAGGGTGATTGTGATTATGTAAGCTATATGGACAGCCAATGCAAGACATCTGTCTGCAAAGAACTGAGAGGCCAACTCTTTAACTTTGCTAAACAAAAGTAACTGATGCAGATCAGTCATTGTTGTTTAACATTGATTGCATTGTTCCAAGGTATCATCTGTAAGTCTCACAAATCAGTCTTTAGATTCTGATGGCAGACAAGCTCAAATCTGGGTGAACGGAACGTTTCACTTTCTTTCACTTCATATTTGTTTCAACCAATCATGTTGCTGGAGGCGGGGATCTGTAAGCGCATAATTGGTGAACACAAACTCAGCAGTAGTAAACTGTGAACAGTAAAAAATGTCTGTAAAGGTTTAAAATCCACACCATGTTGACTGGCCACTGTAGAAATACACCTGAAACCCCCCTCTGAAAGCTTCATCCACTCACACAAATGAGTTTTCTTCAGTAGAATATCTCGGCATAACAAGGCGTAAGTTCGTCCCTTGCAGCTCCTCATCCACTGCACTATCCAGAGGTCTCATTGTGACTCGGTTATCTGACGTAAACACAGTAAAACTGTGTGGCAGTTTTTTTTTATGAGGTTAATTGCACACAGCAAGACTCCTCCTTCTTCTACATTATTAGCGATTTTGTTCAAATCCTCAACATAAAATTCCAGTTAAACCACATTTAATTGCTAGTTGTAACATGATCAAACACCAAAGGGGTGAATAATAGTTCTCTTGTCGTAATAGTGGTTTGCAAATCTTTTCTTCAATGGGTACATAGAACAAAACACATTTCTGTGACTACAGTTTATATTTGTATGGTAAATAAAATCGAATACTATATAATAAATTATATAGTATAGTATATTTTATTAATTCTCTCCCATCGCTGTGTTTCAGGTGAATACTAGCATAAATTTAGCCATTTTTCAGAATCTGAAGATGGAATATCTACACATTACATCAACAGTAAATACATAGACATGGATGGATATATCTACACAATTCACAGGCAGTTGTCTAGAGCAGTGTTACATGATTATCAAATTTCATAAGCAAATTAACCAAAAAAATGTCCCTTGAGGTAACGTTTGGTGATGAAACATTATTGTCGTTAATGCTCAACATGCTAGAGGGCTCCAGTATCTACACTCACTGATGACCTAGTTCAGACCTTCTGCTTGTCCTCTCATCTGAACTCAGCCCATCACCGTGGAGAAAGCATGTCTTACTCACGTTCCTTTCATCTCAATTCATGGTCACATTTACTGCCCATTTCCTCACCATCAAGATTCCATTTGGTCCCATATAGTCCACCTCTCACCACCATCATCTTCAGATCAGTGACACTGTTTGTAGTGTACATTGTACTTGGTAATAACCCGTGTCTGCAATGTAATGTAATGCATTGTAAGATATTGTTGCATGTCTTCACCAAATAGAGCTAAATAAGCTCTAACAAAAGTACATGGTATTGCTTGTTGTAATAACTTCATTCAATGAAATTGTAAGTGAATGAATCGGTAACTAAGCATATGCTATACCACCAGTCTAGTTAGGATTACATGAGTTTATAAAAGATAAGAGAGCTATAGAAGAATCCATGCATTCCTTTCGGCCACTGATGTTCCTGCACTGCATGTTGTGCATTCAAAACATGTAAGGTGTGTTGGAGCCCCAGAGATACCATCCAGTAAAGCTCAGTAGGATAGGGTCAAATTCCAGCTCTAGTAGAGGTTGGTATTATTATACACTGCTTATGTTCACATATCCAAGGTTAAAGATTTAAGTGTCAAGTGTGAATACCATTAAAGTAACTGGCCCAGTTGTCTAAAATACCTAAGTACTAAAATTTCTGAGTACTCTCAGAAATGTAGTGAGATGTTATTAAAGTGTTGCAAGAAGGTGAAGGGCAACTGACCGCCGTCCATCGATGGGAGAAACCAGATAGCCTGTTTGTCTATTTGTATGTCTTAAAGCCGTGTCTTAAAGCCGTGTCTCTCAGGTGGACAGCCTACTTTGCAGAATTAGACTGTGTGAGTGGAGCCCAAGGGAACCGCCCCCCAGCTTTGTTTCCACAAAGCTGTTGAGGGCATGAGGACCGGCAGAGACATTTGGGGTAAAGAACGAAAGACTCCATTCAAGGGGGTACCGCCACCATAATATCCACAAACTGGAATATATATTCATAAACTCATTGTCAGAATTTTCATAGAGCAGCGTGACAGCAAGCAAAACAGATCGTATGAAAAAAACTGGAAGACATATTTTGCTCCTCAGTTCTCCAGGGTGTACAGGTAGGTAGGGAGCTATTTCTCTACTACTCAGTTCTCCAGGGAAGTAGTGAGCTATTTATCTACTACTGTTCAGCTCATTAGTAAAGTGGTATGCAGAAAGACATGAGTCGCTGCACCGTGATGTCGCCTGCCAAGATTTGCATTTCACACTGCTCTCATGGGACAATAGCAGAACTGAAAATAGAACTGAAAAATTCCCCCTATACTGCCACAACAACAACAAAAAGGATATTGTGAGTCAACTACTGAACTAAATAATACAGATAATGTTAGTATTGAGGTTGGAGGTGAGTTGAAAGGCTTGGAATTTTACCACAATTCCACTTTACAAGTCAATGAAACGCAATGTTTTCTGTTTTCTATTCAGTATTTTAAGCCAAAAGAGTTTCAGGTGCATATTATGATCAAATTTCCAGCAATTGCAAGTTAGTCATCACACAATCTCAATTGTATTAATATCCAACTGTCGGGGTTGCAGGATGGCAACGTTGGACACAAACTGCCCTGGCAGTAGAGTGCTCATTGCGATTCCAGCTCAGTGAGTCTGGCTGTGAATGCGATCGCCACTGACCTGGCAGCGAATGAATGAAGTGTTGCCGCACGGGTGACTTCACTCTCTGCTCTATGCCATACGGACTCTTCACAGTTTACACTGACCTAGCCACACTACCCATCAAAACCCCCACCTCTACTGCCTGTCCAACCAAACACAACACGACTAGAGAAGCACTTGAAAGATATTTATATAGAGGCCAGAAGTAGAGGGCAAAATTTGAAAAAAACTAAATTAAATTCTAAATTCAGACTGACTGATTTTATTAAGGTGGTATTCAGATTCATTCAACTAATTTTATTAAGGTGGGTTTTATTAAAACAACAAAAAGGACAAATTTTAGACATTTTCCAAATACCCCCTGCAAACTACACTGACCCATACAGTTGAAGATGCACCTCTTCAATGGGTTTTGTACTTTAAAGGGTTCTATTCATTGACCATAGGGTTATCTCTGCTTCATCTAATCAGACAGAGCCACAAATGACATATATAAATAATAATAATATAATAGTACTACTGCTGTTTGGACTGTTTTGGACTTGTCACCCATGCCTGTGAGCTTTTTGTTTATTCTCCATAAACTCACTGAACTGTCGCTGCCTGCCTCTGTCGTTTGCATTTGGGTCCTCTCCCTTGTGTTCCTGCTGCCCTGTTAGCACCTGACGTGACAATCTATTCTAGGGTGTTTTTTCTGGGTGCACTATCATCTATAACAGAATGATATAATATGATTTATTTTTCTAGAAATAGTTATCCATAAAGTGATTGTGTAGAACTAAAATGATCAACAATTTTGGATGTGTTTTAAATTATTTTCCTTTTTCTATTAGGTTTGCTCAAGGTCTGTGTTTACGCCAAGTGTATGATTGCATGATTGTGTACAAGTGTACATATGTTGTACATTGATTGTACAACATATGTAAATACTGAAATACCACCTCAGATGCATTGAATGGCATGAGTGGCTTGCAAAAAAAACACAGCAATGACCCTTAGGCTGGTTACTCCAGCACATTGCTGCAATGTACAAGATTGTTGTATTGATTGTTGAGTAGAACTGTCTCTCACACACACACACACACACACACACACACACACACACACACACACACACACACACACACACACACACACACACACACACACACACACACACACACACACACACACACACACACCAGTGTAGGAAATGTATTTTAGTTTTTCTTATCGTACATGAGCAATTATTCGACTGGTTAAAATCTTGAAAAGGGACATCCTAGAATTCCCCGCGGTTACTCTTTAGTCAGGAACGAGACAATGACAAGTACACACAAATATTGATTTCCTATTAACATTAATCCTATTAACAAGTTCCCATTGGTTCAGAACGCAGTACAAGTACCTGCATTCAATTAACCATCATCATCATCATCATCATGGTGTCTGATAGCACCTATAAGGCCATGACAGAACACCAATGGCCTGGCTGAAAGGGGTGCTATTGTTTTATGAGTGAGTTGTATTGTTCTTTTAATGGATGTGAATGGTTCCCCGAATCGGCACTTTGTGATTCACAAAGCAGGAACCATTTTGGCAGCATCATATGCAGATCGCACAATTAATATGGAAACACCAGCTGAAAACGCTTGACGTCTGCGCTACCCGAGCAGACTATGTTTAGCACTCCGCCAGTGTTGTTTCCATGGGAATGGACTCTTTTTTTTTTCCGGAGACGGGCGGTTTGGGATTGAGGGGTGGAGGTGCCGTCTCACAGGCTGTAGACAGACAATCCCCATCACTACTGCAAAACACACACAAGCACTAGCCCCATTGTGTTGTATATGAGAGTAGTCATATGAGACTAGCAAGATTTTTGTATTTCTTGCAGTGTGATTTCATCTGGGGAGTAGCTTTTATAATAATTCAGATTCCAAAACCATGATTTACGGCCATTTGTAAAGTAAGGGCCACTAGTGTTTTTTCCGTCACAACCACAACATCTATCTGGAGGCCGACGTGAATATGTCAACATATGCATTTTAAACCAGCTATCCCTTTAAACCTTGTTCTCACTCTGTTGCTTCTCTGTCTACATTATTTTAAACATATATGTGGGTCATGATCCAGCATCCATTGTTAGCATGGACATGTTGGTTTTAGCCTTCCACTCGAAATGATGTTGCATACCAGTCAGAACAATGCCTGGGATTCCTGCAGGACCCTTTAATCAGGAAACATCCTGTGATGCACTATTGTTTCTAGTCAACAACCGTGCCCCCTAGGAAGGTTCACTAATGCTACTAAAGTTAGTGAGTGAATGATGACAAAAGGCAACAATGTTTGGGTTCAATATTTAGGCAGACCTTAAAGAGAGAATAGCACCGTCTCTCTTCATTGTGCTGCCCATACAGATGTATAAAGTTCCCTTTGCTTCTCCCATCATGCCCTACACGCCATGAGGAATACGTACCCCTGGCAGACAGCTTCTTGGTGTTGATGATCTTTGCAGCATATTCCTGGCCGGTGGAGATCTTCATGCAGCGCCTCACCACTGAAAATGCACCCCTGAGAACCACAATGTTTGAGCATAGGTTAGAAGTGTGTTCAAAACAGAACTTTACAGAGCATCAATCTGATAACAATCTGATGACATACTGCATAGCTTAATATATGCTTATTTATTTTTCTTATCAGACACGTTTCATAAGAATCTTGGTATGTGACAAGAGGTCAGATGCCTAGTCTTGTCTATTGATTTTATTCGACTCTTATAATACCGGTTTCGATATCGGTGCCATTATTACGTTTACTCTGGAGTCGAAGCAGCAGCTTGTCAACGCAATTTGCATACAGTCTGTGGACTAATTCTAGACAGAGTAACACGTTGGGACTTTACTGTCAACACAAACAATCTCTACAGTGAAGGGATGCCCCTTTTGGACACGTCTCTTTAAATAACAACGACAAAGTCATGGAAGGAGACCAATATTGTCTCCACACTTTGTAATACCGAGGACACACACACACGCGTCTCTGTTCTATTCAGACACGTAGTGCGTATTTAAATACACACACATGGGGTTTGTAGAGATAACAACGAGGCTGTATGACTCGCTGTAAAAGGCTGGAAGTTTGCGTGAGCTTTTCCTTGACCTACTCAGAGGAAACATTGAGTTCATACGAGTCCAGACCCTCCGCAGAGGAATTCCAAGTGTTCGCGTATCTGCCCCCTGGGAAGGGCGGTGACAACAGGACAAGTAAAACGTTGTATTGTGTGTCACACACGCGCGTCTTAATGTGTAGCTTTACATAAACGCTCATGGAAAAACAATATGTACGCAATTATCCCGCTGATTGAGATAGGTAAAGTTAGTTACCCGATGACCATCGGATCATAACATCACTGTAAATCTTTGAGCGTGACTTACTTTCCAAGTTCTTCATAAAGCTGGTACTCGTCGGTGAACCTGGTGCAGGTAGTCGCAGCCATCGCATATGTCTCAGATACCAGGAAGGCAGCAGTACTGATTTGGGAAAACCCTTACTCGGTTCCAAATAGACACAAACACAAACTCCAAAAGAATGACTTTGAGTTGAGGGGGGAAAAAGCGTTCAATAACGTAAGCGAGGCTTTGTTTTTCTAAGTAAACTCTGAATCCGCTTTCTTGGCAGTCCTGTGGCTGACGGGTCTGCGATATGTCGTGGATGACTGCTGTTCTGGGAGACACTGGATAAGGTGAGACACTTTCCCCCCGACGCTCAGCGCTTCCTGGTTGCAAATAGGACAGCACAGTGGCGCCCTCTAGCAGCTAGTTGTATATTCACAGTCAGAAATGGTCCCACACATTTAAACCAATACAAAGCATTTAACAGTCAGATAATGTCAGTAATGAAACAAAAACATGTTTTAATTAAACAGTTTTGCTGTTGATAAAACATATATCAGATAGTTTATTACAATTTCCTTTTTTTCAGAGCATATAAATGCTCTCAGTAGCCTACCGTGAATATGTCCCAAGTGTCCTGAGACATGGTTTAGTGACATATTTTTCATAATTCATAATTGTATTTTATTTTTTACAAATGTCCCACTTTATAATGTTTAATGCAAAGAAAAGTCATAGTTATTTCGCTTACAACTTCAAAAAGTTAAATATTAACTAAATATTATATATAATTTATACATTACAGATGTAATGTAACGGAGAGCCATGGGTTCGATCCCCGGGTCTGCCACCATTGTACCCCTGAGCAAGGTACTTAACCCTGAGTTGCTCCAGGGGGATTGTCCCTGAAATAGTTAAGTACTTGTAAGTTGTTTTTGATGAAAGCGTCAGCTAAATGCCCTAAATGTAAATGTCAAAGGTTATCGGCGTCTTGGTAGTCTCACAAATCAGACTTTAGATTATTATCTAAAGTCTGATGGGAGATGAGCTAAAATCTGGGTGAAGGGAGCCTTTCACTTTCTTTCGCTTCAAATTTGTTTTGACCAATCATGTTGTTGTAGGACACTGCACACAGTGCAGACTGGCCACTGTAGAAATACAATTATTAAAATCCCCTTCTGAAAGCTTCATCCACACACGCAAATTAGTTTTCTTTGGTATAATATCTCTGTAACGAAACAGGAAACAATACGTAACTCCGCCCCTTGCAGTTTCTGGTTTTCAGCCCAGGCTCTATGCCCTAGGCCTGCCAATTAATTATAACAATCAATTGAATGTGGCCCGTGTGCTGCTGTTCAATGTTACGCCCGTGACAATAGTACATTGAAAGGCAGGAGGGGCTACCGCGCTCCACTCCGCTCATACATACACATAACAACAAAGTCTGTGCCAACTGCGTTCTTCCACAGGCTACTAGCATAAAATGGTAATGTGAAAAATGGATTTTGAGTACAGGCAATTTCTGAAAAGATGGGAAACTGAATATTTTTCGGGGGAATTTAAAGACAGACCTATGTGTCATATGCCAAGAGCCATTGGCAGTTTTCAAGGAATATAATCTTAGACATCGTTTCGAAACCAAATATCATCAATATGGAGGAATGGACAGGGAGCAACGGCTGCAAAAAGTGGAAGAATTACAAAACAGCATTCAACAGCAGCAAACGATGTTTAGTCAAATTATGAATCAATGTGTTGGAGCTGTGAAGGCCAACTTCATAATAGCGGAGGAGATAGCAAAAGCACTTAAGTCATTTACGGACGGAGAGCTTATTAAAAATTGCATAGACAAAGTATGTGATGTTTGCAAATGTCAGCCTCTCATAAAACACCATGGCTGGTCAGGTGGATGAGCTGGACTCCAACTTACAGATGCAACTCAAAATGAAAGGCTGCAGATGAGAGCACGGATAGGACAGACACCACACAGCTATATTTAACCGGGGGTGGATTCCCAGTACTGAGGACCTGGGTGTCAATTCATGGAAAAAAGACAAAGATGCAAGAGATGCAACTTTGGTTCACCAAATTCCCTCCATCTCTTCATTTTTCACAAAAACAAATGAACGTGAGTGAAAGTGTTGATGCAGGCTGTAGTGATGCTCCAGCACGTGCCCCATCATTGGAACAGGTGGAAGTTGAACCTCACATGGACACCATGACACTCACACACACAAAAGATGCTGATAAGTTCTCCTTGTGTGACAATACTACCGGTCCTCCTTTGTGGGGAAATATTACCACCAAATCACCTACCCTGATTGAAAGAGGAGCATCTTCATTCCGTGATAGACGAGCTAAGTATTGGAGGGATGTTTTGAGGTGAGTTGTGGCTGTCATTAAGTCTTTAGGGGAAAGAAGCCTGGCTTTTAGGGGAAACAATTAACTCTTGGGATCACCACACAACGGCAATTATTTGGGAATCTTTTGAATTGTTAGCACAGTCGATCCTTTTCTAGCAAAACACACCAAAACCTATGGCCAGCGAGGCAAAAGCAGTGTCTCCTATTTATCTTCTATGTGCAAGGATAGATTTAATGGGAGAAAGAACCAGGGCAGCGATCGCAGAAGAGCTTCATAATGCTAAGTATTTTTCTGTTATCATAGCTTCAACTCATATAGTCATATTGATCAGTTAACCTTTCTTTTTGGATTCATTAGCAAGGAGGACAAGGCCGTTTCTGGCTCTCGAACCTATTCAAAGTCATACTGGAGAGTGCTTGGCAGAAAGTGTCGTTGCCATGGTAAACAGCCATGGCTTAGATCTGTCTAAATGTAGAGGCCAATCATATGACAACACAAGTAACATGTCAGAGAGATATAATGGACTGCAGGCGCACTTAAAGCAGATAACCGCATTCATCCATTATGTACCATGTGTCCATTCATTACATTTAGTGGGTGTAAATAGTGTGGAGGCAAGTAGCCTAGAGGTAGGACAGTATTTTTACTTATTACAGTCCGTACACATTTTGCTCTGCTTTTACCCATTGGTGGGTAGAAGCCAGCTTCAACAGCTGAGTGTGAACATGGGTTTAATATAATAAAGCAAGTGAAAAGTGACTGGCAGTCAAATCTTGAATGTGAGACCTTATCAGATGTTCTCATGGTCCAACTCTCATCTCTTTCCATAAAGGACCCAAGCCGAGCCATCGAAAAGTGATTAGTATAGCGAGCCACTTCTTTTTTTTTTTTTTACTTTGTTTATTGTTTTTTTTGCAATGACATACAGTTATTCTATCAGAGCATGTATCAGAAGTAGGTAAACAAATCTTCACTTTATAGAAAACAAGGTAGAAAGTAAAAACAAACTGGAAATACTGCTTAACACAGAATCACACACAAACAGACAGAGGACAAACAGACAGAAACAAATAAAATAACTAAATAAATAATAAATAATTAAAAATAAATAATAATACATTAGAAAAACAAGACAAAAAAAAAAAAACCCACACCAGTCAGCTAAAACAAATCAAAACGACCGAGCCCGAGAGGGGCCAGAGAGGGAAAAACAAACAAAACGAGGCCACGCTCCACCAACCCGCGCGCACGAGACGCCACCCGCGGCCCCACCCCAGCCAAAACGCATGCACGCCCCGACCAACCCGCGCGCACAAGACAGGCAGGCACACAACGCACACAGCACAACCCCCCCCCCCCCCCCCCCCCCCCCCCACCCACCCCACCCCCCCCCCCCCCCCCCCCCCCCCCCCCCCCCACCAAACACAACACACC